>JAODAL010013764.1:0-89987 GCA_025379985.1 Phyllomedusa bahiana | reverse complement strand
TCCCTTCCTGAGAACATCCTTTTATTATCCTCCGAGTGGGCTATATTCTGGGCGGTGAGTCCGAATAAACTACCCTTCTTCCTAAATTTCTCCGGGAAAACCCCTAAACCCGGGCCCTCACTTTTCCGGTGCAGTCACTGTACTTATTCCCTTTCCTTACGCCTGAGTTTACACCCCTTATTACCCCAGGCTAAAACTCATTTCTGCTGTGCAGTCACGTAAACATACTTTCCTTATTTAACCCTAGTTACACCCTGTATTATCCTCCAGAGCTGCCTCACTTTTGCGGTGCGTCACTGTACATACATTATTTATCCTGTACTGACCGATTACATCCTGTATTATCCTCCAGAGCTGCACTCACTATTCTGCTGGTGCAGTCACTGTACATACATTCTTATCCTGTACTGATCCCTGATGTTACATCCTTATTATCCTCCAGAGCTGCGCTCACTATTCTGCTGTGCAGTCACTGTACAACATTCTTATCACTGTACTGATCCCTGAGTTACATCCTATATTATCCCCAGAGCTGCACTCCACTATTCTGCTGGTGCAGTCACTGTACATACATTCTTGTCCTGTACTGATCCTGAGAGTTACATCCTGTATTATCACCAGAGCTGCGCTCACTATTCTGCTGGTGCAGTCACAGTGTACAACATTGCTTTCCTGTACTGATCCTGAGTTACATCCTGTATTATACTCCAGAGCTGCACTCACTAGGTTAACTGCGGTGCAGTCACTGATACATAAGTTACTTGTCCATGTACTGATCCTGAGTTACATCCTGTAGTTATACTCCTAGAGATCACTCTAGGTGTGTAACTCAGGATCAGTACAGATAAGTAATGTATAACAGTGACTGCACCAGCAGAATAGCAAACGCAGCTCTGGAGGATAATACAGGATGTAACTCAGGATTAGTACAGGATAAGTAATGTATGCACAGTGACTGCACCAGCAAATAGACTCAGCTCTGGAGGATAATACAGATGTAACCAGAATCAGTACAGGATAAGTAATGTACTTACACAGTGACTGCACCAGCAGAATAGCAAACGCAGCTCTGGAGGATAATACAGGATGTAACTCAGGATCAGTACAGGATAAGTAATGTATGTACACAGTGACTGCACCAGCAGAATATTTAGTGCAGCTCTGGAGGATAATACAGGATGTAACTCAGGATCAGTACAGGATAAGTAATGTATGTACAGTGACTGCACCAGCAGAATAGTGAGCGCAACTCAGCAAGTGTATATTAATTCTCTATGTAAACCATAAAACAGAGCTGACAGAGGACAAGCTAATGCTGTAATTGTTCTTACCTTAATGTGGCCACACTGTACTCTTTGCTGCATATTTGTTTCTCCTTTAAATTAAACAGATACCATAGTGAAATATTAAAGTTTCTGAACACCGCTGTTCGTTGAACCATTTCTCTAATCCTAGTCATATAGAGGAACCTTTCCCACTGTCAAACATCATTTCCCTCTTGCCATGAGGTGTCTGCTCACACAGGTCTTCTCCATTGTGGACCTGTACGATCACCCTATCGTCTACTGCATGATCCAAGCTGGAAATGGCGAAGGTAAACCTGAGAATAAAGAGAATTGGGAACAGGCCCGTATTATAGAGTTATCTAGACACCGCATGGCAGCTCCTCCAGTCACACGGCAACGCTCTTACGATGCTGCTGTACTTCTATCAGGCGGCAGGAGTAGAACGGGATGTCTGGTTGTGAGATCAGAAATTCATGGGCTATGTGAACATTGGACTGTGGCTCCAATTATTACACACAAATTAAGCCTATGTATCACTCGGTCTCTCCTCCAGCACTAAACCCTCACTGCTCAAGTATACATATGATACAGGACAGACTCGGCATCTCAGCAGCACTTACATCAGGTTCCAGTTACTGCCCATACAAGTCTATGGAGAGGAGGGAGCAGCAAGCTGCTTCTATTAAGTGTTCTACCGTCTCATACACATGTCCCCACGGCCCGGGTTTTCAGGCTCCTATGGAAAACCCGTGCCGCAGTTCCCACAGTCCCCACTGCACGGGTTTTCTGCCCGGCACTTTTCCTCCCCGAAAAGTCATTGATCAGGCACATTCTTCCGTCCGGTTTTCGGACAGAATATGTGCAAGTCAATGTGAAGGGGGAGGGATTTTCTCCGCTCAGTGCAGCATGGAAGACGCAATACAGCCCTGGAGGTTAGACTGACACTTACATGGATGCCTGAGGAAGGCTTACAGAGCTGGAACGTTGCACCTTACCTACCGAGTAGGCATTGATCTGTTTTTGTAAAAAATAAAAATTTTGGGAGAGTACACTGTGGACATGCTGCTTCCTCTTTTTCTTCTGGATAGGCATTTGTGAGCATACAGGTCTGGGTCAACCTGTTTGGATACTGCTGCATTTCATATACCCTGGATGTTTGACTATATGAGCACTGGACTTTAGTGGGGATCTTACTTTTTCAGATTTACTACTTACTGTAGTGTCTGCCGCTCTCTGCTGCTGCCTCCCCTATTCACAGACTTCTATGGGCAGCAGCTAAATGTCTCAGTGAAAATAGAAATCCGTCAAGTGTCAAAAAGTGATCGCAGCAGAAAGACGCCTTTGATATCATACTACACAGCTTATTAACTGTGTGACCTAAACTCCTTTCCACATATTAATAGTACAGACACAGGTACAATTATGCTATATACTTGTATCTACAGATAACCCTGGCGGGGGAAGAAAAAAAACAATGCATATGCACAAGCACAACACTCAGCAGGTGCCAAGAAATATGCAAACATTACATACATGGATTATTTTCAATAATTTTACTGTTGTATGTGGTGCATGCCCTTAGTGCATATTTTGATCTAATTTGTGATGTTATGATGAGGTACATGGGCTCACACAACATGGTGTGTCCTTAGTGCACATTCTGATCAAACTGACATAAGGCAGGTGGTGGGCTCTCACTTTATGGTTTCCTTAGTGGACATTTTGATCAAACTGTGACATTATGATGGGAGTTGGGCTCACACAATATGGTGTTTCCTTGGTGCTCATTTTGATCAAACTGACGTTATGACGCAGGTGATGGGCTCTCACTATATGGTTTCCTTAGTGGACATTTTGATCAAACTGTGACGTTATGATGGGGGAGTTGGGCTCACACAATATGGTTTCCTTAGTGGACATCTTGATCAAACTGACGATATGATGGACTCAGTATGATGTGACCTTAGTGCACATTTTGATCAAACTCACATTATGATGGGGGGCGGAGGGGAGATGGGTTCACACAATAGGGTTCGTACTTAGGCCATGTTCATACTGCTTATTTGGGCACGTATTTCAGCCCATAATTGGCGGCGTACTGCGTGAATTACGGGCTGAAATACGGCCCAGTCATTACGGTAATCCACAGTTCTAATAGAGAACTATGGATTACGTCTCCTCTCCCTGCTCGGCGAATCCGCCGCGGGGGGAGATAAGTGACATGTGAATTACCAGCGGCGTATATGCGCCGCTGGTAATGAATGTTTATGGGACGGCGAGGTGCCGCCGCCCCGCTCCCGCCCACACGACATAATTGCGGGACGTAATTACGCCCTGCAATTAAGCCATGTGAACATAGCCTTAGTGCTCGTCTTGATCATATTGACATTATGACGCAGGTGATAGGCTCTCACAATATGGTGTCCTTAGTGCACATTGTGATCAAACTCACGTTATAACGGTGTAGATGGGCTTACACAATTTGAAGTGTGCTCTAATTGCACATTTTGATCAAACTGACATTATGATACAGTAGATGGGCTCTCAGAATCTGATTAAATTTGTGCAAAAAAAATATCTTTATTTTATACACCCAACTTTCAATATAGAAAGATTAAATCTACCTAGCAGTAATGCAATTCACAATAAATCATAAAAATATATATATATTTTTGCATATGTCCTGGCTCTGAATTCAGCTGTAGGTGGAACTAGAAAGAGGAAACTAAACTCCAGATCGGTGCCAGAATAATAGACCCAAGCCAAAATCATATCTCGGCAAGGTACAAGTATGTAGGCCCTACCTTTTACCACAAAGATCTATCAAATCTTATAAAACAGTCACATCTTACCTGGTCTCTCTTGTCCTAGTCATCCAAAATGAACAACTTGCGCATGCGCTACCTCCAACTGACAATGACTAATGCTGTCCTGTACGGACTGTGCGTAAGCAAACCCTATCCCACATTAAATATAAGGTTTTGGTTTTTTTTGACCAAAAAACACATTCTTAAATACAAAAGATAACTTTATCGTCCTTAAAAGGTTTGGATAAACATACAATATGTACAGATCTGATCATAGCGTCCCTTAAGCACAATCCTTTCGGCAGATCCTTGCAGGTCCACGTAACAGATCTGTGTGAACGGAGACGAGGAGCAGATGTCTGCGCTGCAAAGTGATCTGCATTGATGGGATATATTCTTTACAATCGCTTAGCACTAAAAAGCCTCAAGACGAATCTCTTACGTCACTCACGAGACAAGGGCGAAGCTCCCGGCTGCGAGGTCTGCAGGATCACCACCATGCCCGGTATCCCTCTCCCTCCCCAAACAGCCATTTCAAATGTTTAACACACCAAAGGGCAGAAGTCCAAAGTAGAGCCTCATTTATTGATCTCTTGTGCAGTACAAACCTGCTCTGTACTTTAACAGTAGGGACGTAATTCACATAATAGGTTCGGTAAATAGAAAAAGAAAAAAAAACATGGGGCTAAGGAAGCAACCAATAGTTTTATACTTTCTGCCAAGATTTCATTATATTCCATACAGCAAATTTTTTAAAACTTTTTGGGAAACCGATAAAACTTCAAATAAATCTCTCCATAAATTACAGAGCAGAGAAGGCGTCAAGTCTTTAAGATGGGTTAAGAATAACATCCTTTAACAATAGTTAAAAAAAATTAAAATAAAAAAAATAATCCTGGGTGGGAATTGTATTTATCTATAATCACTTCACAATTTACTCTCCAGGCCGGTTCAAAGATAAAAAAAAAAAAAGTGGAATACTTAAAGGGGTTTTCTCACCATGCAAGTGTCACAGCCATAGCCAGCTTTAGACTCACTCCCCGGGCAAGCTATGGGCAGGTCTATAGCAGTGATTGACAGATTAGTTCTGCTGTTCCTAGCTACTCCTGTTACTGCAGTTCTTAGGATGCGGAGCTCTAAAGAGTGTTTACTTAGCTAAATGAGAAGCTTTCAAAGTCTATTACTAGAGAGAAGACTCTGTAGGTAACCCGCCATGGTGGAGTGAATGACTAACGGCAGTTTGGAGCAATGAGAGTAAGGCTATGTTCACACGGCATTTTTGGATCCGATTTCGGATCCGAAAATCGCATCCAAAAACGTATTGGTGATCTGACCCTAAACGTATTCATCATGCAGCTGCGTGTTGGATGCAGCAGAAGCGCACCCTATAGTTTATTATAGGGCTCCTGCTGCATCTTTAGGACCAAGAATTGATATGCCAATTCTTGGAACGAACCCAAAAGACGCAATGAGATGCAGCAGCGATCACTCGTGTGAACGTCGATGCGCATTTCATATTAAAAGCAATGTAAATTACACTGCTATTTATTAGATACGTGTTTGGGTCCGTTTAGGGTCCGCCAGACGGATCCAAACACGCATCTAAAAGCGTAAGTTCACACGGACTTAACACGCCATGTGAACATACCCTAAGGTTATGTTCACACGACTTATTGCGGCACGTACAGTATGCGCTGCAGTACATAGTGTCCTATGGGAGCTTGCGCTCAATATGTGCGGACTCCCGCGGTGTGGGGGGCATAGACGTGCATTACTCGCAACGCATATTCGCCGCAAGCAATCGACATGTCACTTATCTCCCCACACGTACAATACAATCGTATTGTACGAGCGGGGAGAGAAGGCGTTCTATATGAAAACCATGAATTACCGTAATTTCGGCACGCATCGTGCCTGTATTAGAGAGCGCACATGCGCGCTGAAATTAACCCGTGTGAACATACCCTAAGAGAGAAGGGACAGGTGGGGGACATAGAGATGGTTGGTTCCATGTGTGATCAAAGAAGAGATAAAATCTTAAGGGACAAAAAAGTAATTAGAAAAAGTCTTCAATTATCTGTCTCAACATGTTAATCATTGTAGTGAGAAAACCCCTTTAAAGCCAAAGGATAATCACAATGATCTACATTATAGAGGCTTTAAGAAAAAATAAATTGCTAGAATAAAATATGCATTTAACATTAATAAACTCTGATATACAAAAAAAAAAAAAAAAAAAAAAGCATAGCAGAAGGTATGGGCAGCAGGCATGCCAGACAGTACATAAGACTTCTTTGAACGGTTGGCATACACAGGTTTGGACACTTCTAGATGCACCCCCATAACGTGGATCAATGTTTTGTTACCCTCAACACTCCCGGCACAGGATACCGAAAGCATGTCTGGCAGCAAAGCCGGATCCTCTCCATCCACCGTCGTGTGTACTTCCATTTCATTCTCCATGGTGAAGATATATTATATTACAGCACGGCTAACGTGAGGTTCTTAATGTATTGATCGTTTCAAAGTGGTGTTTTGTTATAGTTTTGAAGACACAATCGACACCGACCCTCTCGATCTTCTGTAGCTGTCTATTACTTTATTTTTAGGATCCTCCAAAATCACCCACAATACTTGAAACAAACATGAATGTGAAAGGCCTTGGAGTCCAACAGCAACTACACATGATTCAGAATTTTAAGCCCAATTAAACACGCAAGAACAGAAAAAGGAAACATTTAAAAAGACAATCATTTTACATGTCTGATATTTTTTTTGTTTTTTTCGTTTTAAAGTGATGCTTCAATAACATCTTTGGTACAATAAATAAAAAAGTAGCAAATAAAAAAAGAGAAAGGGGGAAAAAAAAAAAAAAACAGTATGTTACTATCCACAAAGATATGAAAAAAGCACAGGTTAAGTCTTTACATTTTTAAGAAAAAAAAAAATAAAAGGAAAAAAAAAATTAAAATAAAAACCCTACTTTTACAGCACAGAGCAATGTAAAAGTTTTAATACTGAAGCAAGGGCTTAGCGTCTTACAATAACCCATGAAGATGTGCCATTACTGGTCACACTGAACTTAAGAGGCCGAGAGAATATTAAATAAATTAAAAAAAAAAAAAAAAAGTGGAGGGGGAAAATGCGGTAACAAAATAAAATAAAAATTGTAGTGTTAAAACCAGAATTCAGTGTGCAAACCAAAAAAATTCTAATTAAAAGTATGGAAGGGGAAAAAGAAAATAAAAAAGCGATGATGGGAGAATAGGAAACACTGAACTTCTGTATTAATGCACAGGTTAAAAAAAAAAAAAATATAAAATTTAAAAGAAAAAAAAAATGGCTCCTAAAAATCTTTCCTGAAACAGCTAAAACCCGACTGAGTACGAAGTCATAAATAAAAGACAATGGGAAACCTTTAGGTTTTGTTTTTTTCCGTTTTTTTTTCTTTAGAAAGCAAAAAACTGTTAAAGAGTTTTAGCAGCAATTCCAGTTGAGAGAGTGGAGTTAGCAGCCAAGGTTATTCCAGTGAAGTGCAGAGACCTGCACCCTAGCAAAGGTTGGTATAAAGAAGTGGGGGGGAGACGGAGGAGGGGAAGAGGAGGTGGTGGTGGTGGTAGAGGGGGCGGGGAGGGGCACAACACAGGAAATCTGTATGAATGGTTAGAATGGCAGCGTCGGGCAACTGGCACAGACAGTGTTTTTGCAGAAGTGACATTGTTTGGCCTGTAAACGAGTTCACTGACGTGCAAAGTTAAGTCTGGATTCTCCTGCTTCTTTTCTGAAGAGGAACCTTTTTTTTTTTTTGTTTGTTTGTTTTTTTGTATGATAGAAATGGAAGCATTGGAAATGTCTTGAAGTCTTTGCACAGGTTAAACTTCTACCAGTGTGTCAAAAAAAAATAAAAAGCAATAAAAAAATAAAACAAAATAAAAAAATAAAAAAAAGAGCAGTCCAATTGAAGTCTGTTTAGCACGGCTTCTCATGGGTCAACACACACTTCACACTCCTCTCGTAGTGATTTTTTTTTAATAAATAAACAATTCACATTAACAGCTACACCTTGACATTTTTTTTTTTTTGTTGGTTTTGATGGTTGTGATAAAAGCCAGCTCACCCTTTTTCCACAACCCCACCCTGCAGCCTGTCAGCCCTCCTCTGAATGCAGTATTTTTTTGTTTTTTTTCTATTATTGGTATGGCTTTAATTTGACATGAAAGAATCATCAAGAGCTTGCTGCCGTACTCTGAGGGACACAAACGCCTAACATCGCACTCTCTTCAGTTTCCGTCCTGTTTCGGATATGAGGTGGTCCAACCATGCTGGATGTGTTGCTAGAGTAGGGATAATTCAGAGGCACGCCGGAATCGTTATGCCCGCTGACTGTTCTAGTCCGAAAAGCAGAAACCCCTAAGTGTAAGTTTGAGGAGCCAAACGGAGTGCAGTCTAAGCTAGGGTGGTGTGGGTGCAATGAAGAGGAAGACTGGGGGTGTCTGTGTCCCAAGCTGAGCTCCATAGACTCGGGGATTTGCGGAGAAGAGGAGGTGATGAGCTGCCGATGGTAGTGTGGCCGGTTGACATGATGATACAGTGGGTGAGGGTGATGTGGTTCGTTTCCATGAAAATGCTGCGGCTGACTGGGAGTAGGCTTGTGAGGTAAGATCTGAGGGTACGAATCGCTGTTTGTGATTGGAACATCTCCGCCGGCCCACAGTCTTATCTGCTGCTGAGAATGAGTCTGCGGAGAGAGGAGCAAAAGCACAAACATTAGTAGGGAATAGGAAGAGACTCAGACGTATCCACACTGAGCACACTAAGCCGCGCATACCTGCAAGTGCCGCTATACTGCTGCCCAGCGCGTACTCTCAACACCGCCCCTATTCATATTTTTTTGTTGTTTTTGAATAGGTGCACAGTATGCACTTATCATAGCACTCATTGAGCGCTATGATATAACCGGATTTGTGGGCCATACTTCTGGTGCACTGCAGCGCAATGACGCGCCAAAGTACGCCCCGCAAATATGCCAAGGGAACATACCCTAAGGCCATGTTCACAGGGCTTATTTGGGAACGTATTTCAGCCCGTAATTCGCAGCGTACTGAGCAAATTACGGCTGGAATACGTCCCAGTCATTACGGTAATCCATAGCTCTCATAGAGAACTGTGGATTACGTCTCCTCGCCGCGCTCGGACAACACACCGAGGGGGGAGAAAGTGACATGTCATTTACTAGCGCCGTATACGCGCCGCTACTAGTGATAGTCTATGGGCCGGTGAGGTGCCGGCCCCCCCGCTCCCGTCCCGCAATTAAGCCGTGTGAACATGGCCTTTGGGAATCGTGTTTGTTTCCTCATTGAAATTTCCACACTTGTCAGTGTAGGAACAATTCAGACTGATGTCAGTGCACCTCTGCTAACCCTACTGTGTATGGGGCCCCAGAGCAGTCGGATGTCACTGCACCTCTGCTAACCTTACTGTGTATGGGGACCTGGAGCAGACGGATGTCACTGCACCTCTGCTAACCCTACTGTGTATGGGGCCCCGAGCAGACGGATGTCACTGCACCTCTGCTAACCTTACTGTGTATGGGGCCCCGAAGCAGACGGATTTCACTGCACCTCTGCTAACCCTACTGTGTATAGGGCCCCCAGAGAAAGACGGGATGTCACTGCACTCTGCAAAACCTACTGTGTATGGGGCCCGAGCGGGACGGATGTCACTGCACCCTGCTAACCTTACTGTGTATGGGGCCCCGAGCAGACGGAGGGTCACTGCACCTCTGCTAACCTTACTGTGTATGGGGCCCGGCAGAACGGTTGCACTGCTCCTCTGCTAACCCTACTGTGTATAGGGCCCAGAGCAGACGGATGTCACTGCACCTCTGCAAAACCCTACTGTGTATAGGGCCCCAGAGCAGACAGATGTCATGCACCTCTGCTTACTACTGGGTATGGGCTTAAAGAGCAGAAAGATGTCACTGACCTTGCTAACCTTTTACTGTGTATGGGGGCCCGAGCAGACGGATGTCACGCACCTCTGCTAACCGTACTGTGTATATGGGCCCCGGAGAGACAGATGTCACTGCACCTCGACAAACCCACTGTGTAGGGGCTGGAGCAGACGGATGTCACTGCACCTCTGCTAAACCCCTACATGTGTCATAGGGCCCAGAGCAGACGGATGTCCCTGCATTTGCTAACCCTCTGTGCATGGGTTCAGAGCACACGGATGTCACTGCACTTGCTAACCTCACTGTGTATGGGGCCCCAGAGCACACGGATGTCACGGCACCTCTGCTAACTCTGTGTATGGGGCCCCAGAGCATACGGATGTCACGGCACCTCTGCTAACCCTTCTGTGTATGGGGCCTCAAAGCATACGGATGTCACGGCACCTTTGCTAACCCTACTGTGTATGGGGTCCCGAGCAAACGGATGTCACTGCACCTCCGCTAACCCTACTGTGCATGGGGCCCCGAGCAGACGGATGTCACTGCACCTCCGCTAACCCTACTGTGTATGGGGCCCCAGAGCAGACGGATGTCACGGCACCTCTGCTAACCCTACTATGTATGGTGCCCCGTAGCAGACGGATGTCACCGCACCTCTGCTATCCCTACTGTGTATGGGGTTCAGGAACAGACAGATGTCACTGCTCCTCTGAGCAAGAATTCTAAGTACTACCCTGGGGCCCTAGATTTGGACCCAAATGAGCATTCGTAAGACCACCCTGAGTGTCTTGTGTGTTTCATGAACCCCCTTCTCCCCTCACGTACCCTCCGGCAGCTGTGGGATGCAGTCAGCTCCAGATACCAGTGACAACCTATCAGGACCTTATTCAGTCACTCTCAGGCCGTCCAGGCTGCATATGGCGGTTACTGGATGTTAGCCCATGGTCATAATAATGTAACTTGACTATTACAGATCCTAGCTGCAGGAGTTAAATATGCAGCTCATCTCCCTGAAGAGCACTATAGCCAGATTGTTGCATAGAAACAAAATATTCCCCTCCAAACTTATATCACAGTGTATACAACTATGAGACGGCTCAATGCCTTCCTACCCATCAATGGTAAGGAGGGGACTGGCTATTATACATCCTGACGCACCAGTATACAATCTGTCCAACATGGAGCGCTGTGTATAGAGCCGTCTGTGCTTTTCCTACTGCCTTATACACAGAAGATGCCTGCGAGACTTACACTGGACACTAAATGGAAGCTTTGTATTCACAGGCTGATACTATACAGGAGAAAGGGGACCGGTATCATTATCGCCTTGACTGCTCTACAACTTATCGAACAGAAACAAACAGGAATGGTCGCAGAACAGAAGGAAATGGCTTCATCTCAGAAAGTCAAATAGACAAAGCAATAAGAAAGCCAAGCACTCACCTGTGGACTCTGCATCTCATAATCTGTGTGAGCAACGGCACTGTTATAGTATCTGTTGCTGTACCGATAATTGCGGTTATCATTAGAAGAGCCACTTGATCCTCCTGCAGTCGAAGCAGAACACGGATTAGAAGAAAACCATCAGATCACACATACAACTTACAGAGCGCTCCCCCGCACGACTACACTAATGGCGGCCGAAACCTTCCAGGGGAGTGGAGGTCTTATCACCTCTTACCCTATTTGAGGCCTGTTAAAGGAGCACTCCAGTTTGTTTGATCTCCCTCCATCACCTTAGTTCATTAGACATTGTAGTGCCAGTAACTTTGCTGACCTGCAGCTGCATACAGGATGTCAGGCTGATGCAACGTTTTGTTACATGACCTGCACTTTGATTGGCTGATAGATACTGTGCTTCTGATACTGACAGGAAGTCTGTCTCTCTATGGATTCCTACGAGACCGACTTTGAACCTATCATAGGAATGCAGTGAGAAATCCTGTATTCAGCTGCAGGTCACATGACCCAGGGACAGCAGTGAGACATCCTATATTCAGCTGCAGGTCACATGACCCATTGGCAGCAGTGAGAAATCCTGTATTCAGCTGCAGGTCACATGACCCATTGGCAGCAGTGCGAATTCCTGTATTCAGCTGCAGATCAAATGCCCCAAGGACAGCAGTGAGAAATCCTGTATTCAGCTGCAGGTCACATGACCCAGTGGCAGTAGTGAGGAATCCTATATTCAGCTGCAGATCACATGCCCCAAGGACAGCAGTGAGAAATCCTGTATTCAGCTGCAGGTCACATGACCCAGGGGCAGCAGTGAGAAATCTTGTATTCAGCTGCAGGTCACATGACCCAGGACAGCAGTGAGAAATCCTTTATTCAGCTGCAGATCACATGCCCCAGGGGCAGCAGTGAGAAATCCTGTATTCAGCTGCAGGTCACATGACCCAGTGGCAGCAGTGAGAAATCCTGAATTCAGCTGCAGGTCCATGACCCCGTGGCCAGCAGTGAAAAATCCTGTATTCAGCTGCAGGTTTCATGACCCAGGGGCAGCAGTGAGAAATTCTGTATTCAGCTGCAGGTCACATGACCCAGAGGCAGCAGTGAGAAATCCTGTATTCAGCTGCAGGTCCCATGCACAGGGGTAGCAGTGAGAAATCCTGTATTCAGCTGCAGGTCACATGACCCAGTGGTAGCAGTGAGAAATCCTGTATTCAGCTGCAGGTCCCATGACCAGGGGCAGCAGTGAGAGATCCTGTATTCAGCTGCAGGTCACATGACCCAGGGGCAGCAGTGAGAAATCCTGTATTCAGCTGCAGGTCACATGAACCAGTGGCAGCAGTGAGAAATCCTGTATTCAGCTGCAGGTCCCATGACCCAGGGGCAGCAGTGAGAAATCCTGTATTCAGCTGCAGGTCACATGACCCAGGGGCAGCAGTGAGAAAACCAGGATTCAGCTGCAGGGCCCATGAACCAGGGGCAGCAGTGAGGAATCCTGTATTCAGCTGCAGGTAAGCAAAATTACAGACACAATCGTGTGCCTAGAAGCAATTTCTAATGAACTAAAGGAGGAAAAAAAAAATAAAAAAATGGAGTGGTCCTTTAAAGTAACTTGCGCTACTTTGTCCCATTCGAAGAAATTAACAGAAATCACAGCGAAAACATGGCCATCTCTACGTTCCCCGAGGCCTGCTCGGAGTTCGCTATGCGCTGCCTGCGCAACTATGCCCCGTTCATAGATATTAAAAGGAATAACCTTGCAGTGCAGCCACCTCCCAGTTGCTTAAGGCCAGCTCTTAGCGAGTTACGAGCCGGCCTCAGAGGGGATTTGGAAAAGTGGCAAACCCCCTTTAATGTCATAAAGCCAAGATACTTGGATAAAAAAAAAAAAGTCTACATGCATAGGTGTATGGAATTTACAAAATGGAACCAATAAGACCAAAATAAAAATCTGCACAACTCTTAATACTAATTTTAAATCTATAGGAAACCATTCATCACAAAAGAGGAGCTTTATAAAGAGCAGCTCCAGGGTCCTCACAAGTGGGTTATGCTATATGCACACAGCACATGACAAAATCCTGTTGGAAATCAGACAGCATTTTGTCATTGCATGACCGTGGTTTTTGGTGCAGGTTTGCGCAGACTCCGGTGCCAGTTTTCGGATTTGCCATCGGCCCGTACAATTGGAAGTACGGAAATGCGATGACAATCTGCCGGAGTCCTGCGGAATATGCAACATGTTGCATATTACGGCGGATTTTAAACTAGTCAATAAAAAACCCCTGCTGCATAGACTACAGGTTTTTCATTGCTGTCTATGCAGCACAGTGCAGCATCTGAATCAAAATACCGAAACCGACGAAAATCCGACGGTATTCCTGTGCTGTGTAGACAGAGCCTTAAAGTTAAATTATCGTGTGAAGATCCCACAAACTGGTACTTTCTGCAGCGCCAGGAAAGTCCCCGATGCGGATGGTTGCTGAAAACTCTGTAGGAGCCAGCTATTTTCTTACATAGTGGCCTTGGCCGTTATAAGATGCATGACGTTTGCAGCTCAGCAGTTAAAGTGAAGCGGTCAGCTCGATCATGCTGCCCAAACCTCGGACACAGAGGGAGGCCTGCCGGTTAAGCCACAGAGACGCCTTTCCTCTGCCGCTGCGCTTCTCCAAGTTCCCAGTTCATTCACAAAGAACCTGCAGCGATTTCATTTTTCCCGTGGTTTGTGCAGCACGAACGAGCCGACAGGTTCACTTTAACCCTGTTGTCTTGCAGTGCCGAGGAGCTGTGTTCGTATGTGACCTAAGGGTAAATTCACACGGCTTAATTACGGGACGTACAGTATGCCCCACAATTACGCCGGGTCTTCGGGAGTTGCACGGAAGGCATTACTCGCGGCGCAAAAGCACCGCAAATAAATGTCAATTATCTCCCCGCGCGTACAATACGATTATATTGTACGCCCGGGGAGAGGAGGCGTAATCCATAGTTCTCTGTGAGGGCTATGGATTACCTTAATAACTGGGGCGCATTTCGCTCTAATTACAGCGCAGTACGCTCGCAATACGTGGCGAAATGCGCCCCAAAATAAGCCGCATGAACATAGCCTAAGATACAATCTATAGAGACCGCACGTCCTCCTGTGTTGATCTTGGTTTTCCTTCTAGTACTCTGGTACTGATATAGGGAACTGCCTGGTCCTAATCTGTGGTGCAGCAAGAGAAGTTGAAATTGGACGCCCAATTGGTGACCAGGACTAATGTGAATTGCAATGTTACAAGAATAGAAATAATTAAAATCTTCGTATATGGATGCCCTTTAAAAACATTAATAGCACCTCTCAAAATTTCTGCAGAACAGATGTATCAACATAAAGCAGCAGAAAATAGTTCTTAGTGGATAAAGCTCCAAATCCAGGTGTTCACATATTGTGTAGTATTTTTCTTTAGAAAAAAATACAGAGAAAAGAGTTGGGGTCCGTCCAGACGAGTAAAATTTACTTGTCGGATCCACTGACACAGTTTTCACCAACTAATGTGAATTTTAGGTAGTTTTTTTCCCTGTTGGGTTTCAGTGGATTCACAATCAGAAAAGGAATCCTATTCATTTCTATGGGGTTTTTTTTTTTTACTCTTAAAAACCGACTGACAAAAAACGCACTGTATGAACACCACCACATATTTTCTATTGACGTTAATGAGGATGGTTTACTTTCGGTTTTAGACTAGTATTTCAAGCAGGCATAGGCGTGGACTCCGCCATGAAATACGCGTCGTGTGAACAGAGCCTTCCATTACTAGGAAGGCTCTGTTCACACGATATTTTGCACAGCATTCGGGTATAGGGGGTTATATGGCTAGTTTGTGCCATACAATGTCATTAAAATGGTCCACAAAAGCCACCCATAATCCGCTGCTTCCACTGCTGGGACCCAAGGCAATCGTTTAACCTGCAGAGTCCGAAGCAAGTATTTCATCGCCTTGCAGCAGCACCACTGCGGACGGGCAGTGCCCGAGTCAAGGAATGGGCTTTGCACATCCACTCTCCTCTGTAGCTGCTGTCCTGGATATAGGACAGGGATTTCTACGTTGGTAAAGTTTTTCATTTAGACCCTCTAACAGGTTCACCCGAGCAGGACTCGCCTTAGAATTCACCCTTTCCACTAATTTGTACAAATCAGGTGAAAAATCACAGCAAAAAGATGCAACAAAATGAGCATGCCTCAGGTTTGAAAACCCGCAGCGCGTTCATATTTCCATATAGCATCTTCTACACATCTCATCTACTGTCGTCTGCTGCAGACTTTACCCTTGCAAATCGACAAGTCGAGGAGTCCAGTGGGCGGGTTTAATCAGTGATTGACAGCCATCTCTGCATGCTCACTTGTACACGGGAAGCTTTAAACCACTGATGACCTCCCACTGGACTCCTCCTTCAGAGAACTACATCACAATGGACGCAGCTCTTCCAGCTCTCGAACATGCTATCTACAGATTAAATAGCATGCTCAATGCGACAGGTTTCCTTTAAAGGGTTATTCCCACTATAGAGATTGCTTTTTATTACTTCTGGTTTTTTTTAATGTAATAAACTTTTGTAAGGTACACTTATTAACAAATATATAAACTTTAACTTATTACACTGCTTTTCTCCTCTGTGGCCTGCTTCCTCGTTGCTATAGTTAGCGGCCACTGCTCTAAACTGAGCTGTGGCTGGGGGTAAAGCATCATGACGGCCGAAAAACCGTGAACGTGCACACAAGCGCAGGTGCACGTACTCGGCCACTGACGAGATAAAGAGCGTCTGTGCTTTAGAACTGCTCTTGGGCATGTGCACTAGCCCAGGAGCAGTTAGTTGGGAGGTCAGGACATTAATATTAATGCGTGTCGCAATTATGTTAATTCATAGCGCCCAGAGAGCTATGAATTACGCGTAGTCTTCCCCAGCGTACAATACGATCGTATTGTACACCAGGGGAGAGAAGCGAAAGGCCACTTCTTTGCGGCGCCTACGCGCCGCTGATGATAAAGGTGTATGGGGCCAGCCACCTGTCCTTGAGAGTACACGCTGATCAGCGCTTGCTTCCCAAACACACGGCGAACTGTGACGTGTCCAATATGTGCCCCAGTACGCCGTGTGAACATATCCTTACTTGTATCATATTGTGTCCTGATGCTGCCACGAAGAGGACAGGGGTGACGAAGCACTGGCATACCACGCCAACACATTTGAAATCATACCCGCCCCTTGTTTTTGACCAGGCATGAAGAAAGAAAGGTGTAAATAACAAGGTGAAACAACCCCTTTATCAGTCTTCTTGCCACATAATATCTAGGGGTAGGAAGCTCCAGGCTACTATGTGACAACATGACTGTTAAAGGAATGTTCTGGGACCAATTTTGTTCGTCCGTCGAGGTATGAGTCAATATAGAAGACATACTTGCCTCCTGGGTGTTCCCGTTTACTACCAACCTGTTCACCCAGGCTGAAGCAGTGAATGTTCATCGTTCACGTGAGAGCTCCAGCCAATTACAGGCCACAGAGGTCACATACACATGGCCACGTGTCCTGTGATTCGCTTGCGCTGTCACATGAACAATCAAAGTTCACTGCTGCTGCCTGGATGAATGGACCGGCACCAGGAGTGAACAGGAGTGGCCGGGAGGCAAGTATGAGTTTTCTCTTCTATTTTTACTCGTGCTCCAACAGACGATCGAGCATTGATCGGTCCTGGAACACCCCTTTCATTTTCTTACCCTAATTCAGCAGTGACCAGAAAGAAAAAAAAATAGATGTTTCAGAAGACAGACTGGGTCATAATACACACTTGTATTACTACCCATTAAGAGAAGCCCATTTTTAGAAACGGCTTTAGCCCCAAATACTTGCACTCTGTAAATCTTTCGAACAACTGTGTGCCTCTGGGCAGCCCCCATTTCCAACCACTGCAACTGCTCCTTGAACCAATTCCAAATTAATATTCTTCTTCTCGATATCAATTTCTAAACACGGTCAAGCCAAGGGCTAAAAGTAGTCGCTTGTTAATAAGAGCGTGACCTGGCCAGAACGCCTCGCTCCTGCGTGACCACTGCTGTCAGTGTCAGTCTGCAGAAGCCCCGACAGCACATCTCGGTGCCAAGCTAGCGGGGTAACCTTAAGGTCATCTAACAACGGAGGTCACAAGAGGCAGACGGACCTTCGACGGTCCGACAGGTGTCACACTTTTCGGGAAGCACATGTGATACCTCACCTGAGCTGGACACAGAACTAGTTGTACTGGTTGAGTGACTATGGTCCATTGCAGGGCTTGTAGAGTTACTGTTACTTGTGTTTGTCCCTTCATCTGTCGTCTTCTTGAAGAAATTGTGCTGGAGCGCATAAAAAGGGGTAATCCTAGTTTTAGGGTCATAATCCAACATCCGTAAAATTAAATCTTTAAATTTGAGATAATCGGATGGCGAATGTCCCTGTTCTCCTGCTCTGCGTCCACCAGGACCACCGGTTTCTACACCCAGAACTTCATGGAGCCTACGAGTTCCTGGCACTTTGTAGTCCTGAAACGCAGCAGAACAAAAGGATTACACAGATGAAACTTAAAACAGAACAAACTATTTTTACACACACATATACATGCACATACAGTCATATGAAAAAGTTTGGGCACCCCTATTAATCTTAATCATTTTTAGTTCTAAAAATTTGGGTGTTTGCAACAGCCATTTCAATTTGATATATCTAATAACTGATGGACACAGTAATATTTCCGGATTGAAATGAGGTTTATTGTACTAACACAAAATGTGCAATATGCATTAAACCAAATTTTGACTGGTGCAAAAATGTGGGTACCCTTATCATTTTATTGATTTGAATACTCCTAACTACTTTTTACTGACTTACTGAAGCACAACATTGGTTTTGTAACCTCACTGAGCTTTGAACTTCTTAGCCAGGTGTATCCAATGATGAGACAAGGTATTTAAGGTGGCCAATTGCAACTTGTTCTCCTATTTGAATCTCCTGTGAAGAGTGGCATCATGGGCTCCTCAAAACAACTCTCAAATGATCTGAAAACAAAGATTGTTCAACATAGTTGTTCAAGGGAAGGATACAAAAAGTTGTCTCAGAGATTTAACCTGTCAGTTTCCACTGTGAGGAACATAGTAAGGAAATCGAAGACCACAGTGACAGTTCTTGTTAAGCCCAGAAGTGGCAGGCCAAGAAAAATATCAGAAAGGCAGAGAAGAAGAATGGTGAGAAGAGTCAAGGACAATCCACAGACCACCTCCAAAGAGCTGCAGCATCATCTTGCTGCAGATGGTGTCACTGTGCATCGGCCAACAATACAGCACACTTTGCACAAGGAGAAGCTGTATGGGAGAGTAATGCGAAAGAAGCCGTTTCTGACAGCACGCCACAAACAGAGTCGCCTGAGGTATGCGAAAGCACATTTGGACAAGCCAGCTTCATTTTGGAAGAAGGTCCTGTGGACTGATGAAACAAAGATTGAGTTGTTTGGTCATACAAAAGGGCGTTATGCATGGCGTCCAAAAAACACAGCATTCCAAGAAAAACACTCGCTACCCACTGTAAAATTTGGTGGAGGTTCCATCATGCTTTGGGGCTGTATGGCCAATGCCGGCACCGGGAATCTTGTTAAAGTTGAGGGTCGCATGGATTCAACTCAGTATCAGCAGATTCTTCAGAATAATGTACAAGAATCAGTGATGAATTTGAAGTTACGCCGGGGATGGATATTTCAGCAAAACAATGATCCCAAACACAGCTCCAAATCTACTGAGGCATTCATGCAGAGGAACAATGACAATGTTCTGGAATGGCCATCCCAGTCCCCAGACCTGAATATCATTGAACATCTGGGGGATACTTTGAAGCGGGTTGTCCATGCTCGACGACCATCAAACTTAACTGAACTTGAATTCTTTTGTAAAGAGGAATGGTCAAAAAATACCTTCATCCAGGATCCAGGAACTGATTAAAGCTACAGGAAGCGACTAGAGGCTGTTATTCTTGCAAAAGGAGGATCTACTAAATATTAATGTCACTTTTCTGTTGGGGTGCCCATACTTTTGCACCGGTCAAATTTGGTTTAATGCATATTGCACATTTTGTGTTAGTACAATAAACCATTTCAATCCGGAAATATTACTGTGTCCATCAGTTATTAGATATATCAAATTGAAATGGCTGTTGCAAACACCCAAATATTTAGAACTAAAAATGATTAAGATTAATAGGGGTGCCCAAACTTTTTCATATGACTGTATATACACACACACATACACATACGTACGTCCCATTTGTGCCCATTTCGTTTGGTAGGAAACCCAAATCAAATGATCATTGACCGGTATTTGATGTATTACACACACTCGCTGAATCCTTCTGGATTTCATGGCTACAGGGTAACTTGCTAAATGTTCAGCTTCAATGTTTCGGCATGAAGAAGTCACACACTGTCACATGCCATATTTGCGAAAAAATTAGCAACCTCTCATTTTTCAAAAGCAGCAGGAAACATGGGCAGGACTAAGTGGAAAAGAAAGGCCAGGAAGCTTTTTTTTTCTCTCAACAGGTTTATCATTCTTAAAGGGGCACTCTCACCAGAACGATGAGCTTCAAACAAGTAGGCAAAGGTAAACAAAGACTATTCCAAATACATTGCTATTCCGATTTTGCTTCATTTCCGAGTTAGAGCGGTTCTCATCTCCTGCTTGTGTACACAAGCTTACCTAGGTTACCGACTATCTCTCTCTGCTAGAGCAGTGGCTGGGATGGTGACATCACTCCCTGCTGCATCTCAGCAGCAGAAAAGGTGCTTAAGTTTCTTACTGACAAATTTTAGGCCTTTAGAGCTACATGGCTTTCTGCACTGCTGTTAAAAGCCATACATGACAATAGTCCCCCTAACAGGCTCAGCTAGGAATAGAGGAGCTAAAATGTCAGTCGCTGAACAGGAAGTGGGGGCCCGGAGCTGTAAAGCCGTCCAGAGCCTGCACAGGAAGTGGGGGCCCGAAGCTGTAGAGCCGTCCAGAGCCTGCACAGGAAGTGGGGGCCCGAAGCTGTAGAGCCGGCCAGAGCCTGCACAGGAAGTGGGGGCCCGAAGCTGTAGAGCCGGCCAGACCCAGCACAGGAAGTGGGGGCCCGGAGCTGTAAAGCCGGCCAGAGCCTGCACAGGAAGTGGGGGCCCGGAGCTGTAAAGCCGGCCAGAGCCTGCACAGGAAGTGGGGGCCCGGAGCTGTAAAGCCGGCCAGAGCCTGCACAGGAAGTGGGGGCCCGGAGCTGTGAATAAGGCCAGAGCCTGCACAGGAAGTGGGGGCCCGGAGCTGTGAATAAGGCCAGAGCCTGAACAGGGAGTGGGGGCCTGGAGCTGTAAAGCCGGCAAGAGCCTGAACAGGGAGTGGGGAAACGGAGCTGTGAAGCCGGCCAGAGCCTGAAGAGGGTTCCTGGAGATGTAGAGCCGGCCAGAACCTGCACAGGAAGTATGGGCCTGGCACTGTTAAGTCGTCCAGAGCCTGAACAGGAAGTGGGAGCCTAAAGCAGGTTCTAAAAAGACTCATGAGAAAACCTCTTTAAGACAAAAAAAGGGCCAATTGGAGCACAAACCTCCGCCTGCTCTCAGCAAGCATATATTTCATTTTGCGCCTTTAGAAGGGTTCAAAATGGCAGATCTGAATAGATTTGCTGCATGAGTCTACCTTGAGTCTAACAACTATCAGGACCATACAAGGTAACCGCGGACTCCGATAATTTCTTCACAACAATACAAACGTCTTGCAGAATTTATTCAATGAAATTACCTTCTTGATATCTTTATTTTTCTTTACAGTCCACGTTCCTTCAGGAAGTTTGTCAAAGTATTTCCGTGCCTTTGGCGCCTGATCCAACATGTGGTTTGGGGGAGTTCCCAGGACTTCTACAATTTTGTTCATCTGGTCCACCTTGGTGTGTCAAAAGCAGGTTTTTTTTTAGTGTACACATGTACAAAAAATACAGCAGAGAACTCACAATGAGAAACAGCTGCCTCCAACAACAGTGCGTGTAATTCATTTATTAAAACAGGATCTTAAATTCTATAGACAGCGGTCCCTCAAGATACAATGGTCTTGGAGTACAGTATTTTCAACATGCAATGGTCTTTCCTGGGACACTATGCTGACTACGGTTTCAACATATAATGTCACAGTCACTGCTGATCTGCGGCAGACGTGAATGACTGGAAGATCCAACCAATTATCAGGAACGTTTTACTTGTAAAACCACTGTGTTAGGTGCATGCAGTGATTGGCGAGCTATAGCGCCTCTCTACATTACAGTGCGGTACTACATGTCCTGTACTGCTCTTACATTTATTAGTGCAGTACATGCAGTGATTGGTGGTCTATAGCGCCTCTCTACAGTACAGTGCAGTACTACATGTCCTGTACTGCTCTTACATGTATTAGTGAGGTGCATGCAGTGATTGGTGGTCTATAGCGCCTCTGTACAGTACGGCACCAATTGAGGGCCCCATTTTCTTGTCCATTGTGTATACAGTCCATGACCCAAAGAAACTCCTGTCCTCATAGTAGAGATTTCCAGCAGCTCTTTCTAATGTTATATATAAGGACGCGCTTTATCTGGATTAGTATCTGCTTCATTTTCTTTCAGCTCCATTTTGCATTATGGTGTTGACATTTTGGAGCCAGGTTTCCATAGTTATGGTTTTCACATACAATAATTGTCCTGCTACCAATCAATATTGTCTGTTGAGGGACCACTGTGATAATATTAAAGAAACTTCACACTAGTCGGGGACACCAAGATCCCTTCCTGGTAACACAGCAGACGACATATTGACTACATCTCACAACTAGAAACAGAAATATGTCAAAAGTTTCTTACCTCATTGGATCCGCTGAATAAAGGTTCTCCTGTGTGCATTTCCACCAAAATACACCCTAAAGACCACATGTCTATTGCCAGGTCGTACGGCATCCCCAGTAACACCTCAGGTGACCGGTAAAAGCGGCTTTGAATATACTGGTAGATCTTTAAAATAATAATATTTGTGGTTACTAGAAAGTTAGAGACTTGCTTCCCTTTTTCTAACACTTCTACCGTGAGCAAAACGGGTCCTTCCACAAGGCAACTTTAAGCAGCTGCCTAGGGAGTGTGAACAGATCAGATTAATCACGGCCAACATTCATCTAGACCAAAACTAGAACACTGCATTCATTTTATGGATTAATTTTGGCACAACAGATAAACAAGGGATCTGACTGTTTGGGATCAATAACCAGAAGTGTCTGAGAATAGTGCAAAAAAAAACAAAAAAAAAACATTAAAAAATCTTGTCGGCCAAGTAGCTAATAACTAAGACATTCAAGACAGCAGAACTAGCAATGACTGAACTGGCCTGGGTTAACGGGGTCGTCTCACCACATTGATTTGCTTTAATCATGTAGACAAAGGTAAAAAAAAATAAAAATAAAATTACCAAATACATTGCTGTTCTGATTTTTGCTTCCTTTCAGAGTTAGAGCAGTTCTTATCTCCTGCTTGTACACAAGCTTATCGACCACCTCACTCTGCTCCAACAGTGGTCGGGGTGGTAACCTCACTTACTATTGTCTCTTATTAGCAGCACAGGAGCTCTCTGATGTTATCTTTCTACCTAGAAAAATTTCGGTCCTTACATTTACCGACTTTGGAGCAGCCTTGTGCCATCCTGACAGGTCTGCAGAGCACATTTATGTGTCACTACAACAAAGATAACAAAGTTGCTCAGCAGCTGTGTCACAGCAAGAAAACTTTTCTCTCTCACTAGAAGCGTTTTCTCTGACAAATACAGCTCTGCTAGTGCAAATTTACTGCCAGATCTCCTGTCCGAACAGCCTCTGTTTTTCACAACTCCATCACTTAAGTCCCCATAACAAGCATAGCTAGGAGAAACAAAAGCTAGCAGAGCTGTTAGTCGCTGCTGTAGACCAACCTGCACAGGAAGTGGGAGGCTGAAGCTATAGAACCACCCACAGCCTGAACAGCAAGTGGGACCCTGAAGCCGTAGAACCGGCCACTGCCTGAACAGGAAGTGGGACCGTGACGCAGTAGAACCGCTCACGCCTGAACAGGAAGTGGGAGTCTAAAGCTGTAGAACCAACCTCAGCCTGAACAGGAAGTGGGAGTCTAAGGCTATGTTCACACGGCTTATTTCAGAACGTATTTACATCGGATTTTGCCGATGTAAATACGTTCCAAAATCAGTTGAAATCAGTTGCAAATAAGTGCCACTAAGTGTGGCACGTTTTTGTAACTGATTTCCCGACGGATTCACCATCTCCAATCATTGTAGGTGGTGAATCCGTCCGTAAATAATTGACATGCACATTGTTTTTCCGTCCGGATTGCCGTCGTCAATCCGCGGCGGCAATCCGGCACGGAACTACGCGTCGTGTGAACGACGAGCCGTATTTTCTATTGAAATCAATAGAAAATAGGCTGTGACTTATTTCTGACTGATTTGCCGACGGATTGACGATCGTCAATCCGTCGGCAAATACGCGGCGAAATAAGCCGTGTGAACGAGGCCTAAAGCTGTAAACGGACCGCAGCCTGCACAGGAAGTGGAAGCCTGAAGCTGTAGATCTGCTCACAGCTTGCAAAGGAAGTGGGAGCCCATAGCTATAGAACCACCCACAGCCTAAACAGGAAGTGGGAGCCTGAAGCTGTAGAATCAATGTTAACAACTAGATGAGACAACCCCTTTAAGACTCAGTACAGTAGAAACAAAAACTTCATGTCCACTTGACCAGAGACTCAGAAACCCTACGAGGTCAGGACGATATTGTAGTAGACGCCACTAAATTCAGCCATTTGTCATCTTGTAATCGTTGATAGTCCGTCAATATCGGCTACTAGGGATTGCTGCAATCCCTTTCTACTTAGCACTTTTGAACTGACGACAAGAGGCTTCCCTAGATAACACGTACCCTTTGTCCAAGCTGACAGGAGCTGCCAAAGTCCACAATTTTGATGGCACTGCGTTTTGGGTTACACAGAAGAATGTTCTCAGGTTTCAGGTCACAATGAATGATACTGAGCTCAGGAGTGGCCAAGAAGAGCAGAGCGGTGCAGAGTTGCTGAGCAAACTTTCGGGTCAAGTTTAGAGAAACACCGCGGAAGTTTGTATTTCTTAGAAGGTCGTATAAGTTGTAGGACAGTAGCTCGAACACCTGACAAAGATGGTTCCGAAACATAAAGTGCCGCTTTAAATGCACTGCAAAAGGAAAAGACGACAATTAAGACGGATTGCAGAACATACATTCAACACAACTGTAGCACCGCACCCGATCAGCACATCCATAATATTTCGTGCAATTCCTTGGTCCAGTACGGAATAAAGTCTTTCACGGTTTAGAAACTTCATGACATTACTTATGTCATTGACGTTTCTAAACCGCGAATCTAACTGGAAAATGGGGCAATAAATCCAAAGTGTTCTTGGCAGCAAATGATCCTCCGCGTACCCAGGCCCCAAGGCTTCTGTTTCCGATAGGCTACGTTTACATGGGGGAATTTCGGCGCGCATTTTGCGTCATATTTGCGCAATAAAATCACGGTAATCCACAGCTCTCAGAGAACTATGGATTACGCCTCCTCTCCCGCGCATACAGATAAGTGACATGTCAATTACTTGCAGCGAATACGCGCCACGAGTAAGGACTGTCAATGGGGCCGGCTGGCTAGAACCCCTCCCCTGCGGGAGTACACGCGTATCAGCACGACTACTGAACACCCGGCGTAATTGCGGGGCGCACTATACGCGCTGCAGTTACGGCATGTGAACATAGCCATAGGCCCATTTATGAACAGACCAGAAGTGACGGCCTTCGGTGTATTCACACTGTACTCCGTAAAATCGCATCTGGAAAAACCACGTTTTTGTTACAGCGATTTGCACTTTGGTAACTGACCTCATGGTCTTTACCGGTAAAACAAGGAAAATAAGGCGATGTCGAATTTTACTGTTGAAAATCGCGGCGGATGAAGCCGTTTTCAACGGAGTATTTCATGTGGATTTTGGTAGCTTTTAATGGCTGATTTACATTCAGTAAAAAGAGTCCCATTATACTTTATGGGAACTTGGGTGCGGATCCACGTCCAAAACAGCAAAAGGTTTTCTGATGCATTTTACATGAGGTTTTCAGCCATCCCCATTGACCTCAATGGCAAATATTCCATGTGGAAAAACAAAAATTTACGTTTTCTTTTTCCACTCCTAAAAACTGGCCTACGAAAATATTCAATGTATTAACTACTAGACGTATTTTCTATTGAGGTCAACGGGGATGATTTACTTTCGGTTTTAGACGAGTCGCGTGGATGGAGCCTAATGCCGGGTTCAAACAGCTTATAACGTTGCGTACTGCTATACACCTGCTGTTGAAAGTGCATAATGGCCATCACCTACTTTCAACAGCGCTCCAGCCCAGCGCCCATTAACTTTCACTTTCCCTGGCACATAAGCACCCAACAGCAGTGACATGTCACTTCTTTTTATGGGCGCTGGGGGAATATGCCAGGAAATCACAGCTCTCAATGATTGCTATGATTTTACCGTATTTGTGGGGCGTACTTTGGGCGCATCGCAGCACAATTATGCACAGAACTACAACCAAAAATACATAATCAGAACATACCCGAAAAATTTATAACCAATTACCCAAATCACAAAACCCTGCTTGGTCTTGAAGCCGCTTTCACCACGACAGACCCGCACCATGTGTGGCAGCAGGCTTGTCTTATCCGATAGAGCACTGCAGAAATATTCTTATGTATCCCGCCCCTCCCCCCCCCCTTTAGTCACAGGAATTTCTGCCACAAATCTGTCACTATGCCCATAAAAGATCATAACCACAATAACAAAACACATTGCTCAACGGTTTGTTTTGAAATCTAATTTTCTTAAGGTAGAATAGCGCACAAGAATATAATATCTGGTCCATAGAATGGAAACCTAATGGAATAGGAGTAAATGATGGCAGAAAATCCCAACAAAACAGACGAGGACGTGCACAATTCGTAATAACAATGATGTAACAGAACAAAAAAAGGTGCGTAAAAATGTACATTTTAAATTCATCGATACCGCTACATTTCTTACAAAATTTCGATCCTGTCGATACTTACCTATATAATACTTCATTTCGGTGTCATGTTTGTTCATTAGCTCAAGTAGTCTCAGCTCTATCTGGGCCTGGTTCAAAAAAGCCTTCTTATTTTTAATGATTTTAATGGCTACCCATTCTTGATCGTGGTGGTCATAGGCCTTCACCACCTGAAAAACAGACGGCAGGGTTAAATATAGCAGAAGAGCCTAAATCACTAAAAAGGAAAACTCGGGACGTTCAGAGGACATATTATTTACTTTAGAGCATCATTAATTCCAGGGGCAACAACACTAAGTAACACTGATACAGAAGGAGAGAGGATCCCTGCCCTCGAGAGCTTACAATCTACAAACCAATAGCGCCAAGAGCAACCGCAGAATCCAGAACAAGCATCATCAGTTTCTGACATATACTAACACCGCTGAATCTAGAGAGATTAGATACAGCTAAAATACACTGGCTACTTTGACTGAAAGTCTGATCATCACTTATTAATTTTTGATGACGTCGTGTTGGTCAAATAGCTGCAGTGTAAAGGATGAAAGAGGCTGGGGAGAAACACAAGACCCCCAAAACCACCTATAGCTGAGGCACCAAGTTCTCAAAAAAGTGAGCCCCAACAAACTAAAGGTAGTAGGAAGGATGCCGCACACCTTCTAATAGTGGAGTTCGG
Organism: Phyllomedusa bahiana; assembly: GCA_025379985.1. Lineage (NCBI taxonomy): Eukaryota > Metazoa > Chordata > Amphibia > Anura > Hylidae > Phyllomedusa > Phyllomedusa bahiana. Next base: position 62,643 of record JAODAL010013764.1, on the reverse strand, counting down.
TAAGTAGTAGGGTGCTTAAGGAAGGATAACCAATCCTGTGCAATCTTGTAGAAACACCTATAGCATTTCTCCAGTGATGCTCCACCAAACAACTGAGGAAGGCCATTCGGCCGAAATATTTGAAAAAAGTCTGGATTACTACAATAACCTGTACGCCTATACCCTATTGGAGATATATTTACTTTTGTCCTAATAAATATCACTTTGATTTGCATGAAAAAAGGTGTGCTAAGGCATTTGTTCCAACAAACTAAAGGGGCGCTCCCATCTCACACACTGGGAGCATATCCATATGCTATCAAATGGTCATAGCTGCAGGTCCCACCTCTGGGACCGCTCCAACCATGGGAACGGAACCCTGAAAGTCCCCATTTAGAGCAGAAAGTAGGTGGAACTTGCGCACGACTCTCCAATGTGTTCTATGGGAGTTCTGGGTACAGCAGAATACAGCGCTCCCCTGTACCAGGAACTCTCATAGAACAGAATAGAGAACACAGCGCTCCCCTGTACTGGGAACTCCCATAGAACAGAATGGAGAGCACAGCGCTCCCCTGTACTGGGAACTCCCATAGAACAGAATGGAGAACACAGCGCTCCCCTGTACTGGGAACTCCCATAGAACAGAATGGAGAACACAGCGCTCCCCTGTACTGGGAACTCCCATGGAACAGAATGGAGAACACAGCACTCCCCTGCACTTGGAACTCCCATAGAACAGAATGCAGAACACAGCGCTCCTCTGAATGGAGACTTTTAGGGCCTGTTCCCCCAGTGAGGTGCGGGTCTCACAGTGGAACCTGCACCAATCACACATTGATGGAATATCCTATTAATACGCCCCCAGTGAGCGAGATAGGAACACCCTTTAATAGCACAGACATTGGACACATTATTCAAATCATTCTGTGTCCAAAAAATATTCATAAACGTTTTACATAAAATATTGCTGCAGACATTTTGTCATGTTTCTTAGGGAAGGTGACCTGTGCCACAATATACATGAGAACGGCCAGGACGGTCATGGAACAGGTTTACGAATAACACAAGGCGGCTGTGCTGAACACGTCCGCTCTCCTGTCCACAAGATCCTTTTCGAATCAGTGAATCTCGTTCATATCGGTCGGTCCACTTGTCTCCGTTTTTAACGATATAATCGTAGTTATCATCATCAAAGCCATCGTTGAACACTTTCCTTTCCTTCTTCGTGCTGGAGTCTTCAGGTGGCACTTGTTGGGCACGGCGCTTCTTTTTAGCGTAATAAACCTGAAAGGACAAAAGATTTTTGAACATATCTAAATACCTGAACTCCACAACTGTTCACTTATTGAGATTGAACAGGTTCAAGAAGGGCAACCAAAGGTTCTGGATACATTTCTAGATGTAATAATAGAACAAGTTATAGTGACCGGGATTCTGGAGAAGGGTCTGGAGACATTTCTAGATGTAATAATATAACAAGTTATAGTGACCAGGAATCTGGAGAAGGGTCTGGAGACAGTTCTAGATGTAATAATATCACTAGATTTAGTGACTAGGATTCTGGAGAAGGGTCTGGAGACATTTCTAGATGTAATAATATAACAAGTTATAGTGACCAGGATTCTGGAGAAGGGTCTGGAGACATTTCTAGATATAATAATATAACAAGTTAAAGTGACCAGGATTCTGGAGAAGGGTCTGGATACATTTCTAGATGTAATAATATAATAAGTTATATAGACCGGGATTCTGGAGAAGGGTCTGGATACATTTAAAGATCTACTAATATAACAAGTTAAATTGAAAGGGATTCTGGAGAAGGGTCTGGAAACATTTCTAGATGTAATAATATAACAAGTTATAGTGACCGGGATTCTGGAGAATTGTCTGGATACATTTCTAGATGTAATAATATAACAAGTTATAGTGACCAGGATTCTGGAGAAGGGTCTGGATACATTTCTAGATGTAATAATATAACAAGTTATAGTGACCAGGATTCTGGAGAAGGGTCTGGAGACATTTCTAGATGTAATAATATAACAAGTTATAGTGACCATGATTCTGGAGAAGGGTCTGGATACATTTCTAGATATAATAATATAATATGTTACAGTGACTAGGATTCTGGAGAGGGGTCTGGATACATTTCTAGATATAATAATATAACAAGTTAAAGTGACCAGGATTCTGGAGAAGGGTCTGGATACATTTCTAGATGTAATAATATAACAAGTTATAGTGACCAGGATTCTGGAGAAGGGTCTGGATACATTTCTAGATGTAATAATATAACAAGTTATAGTGACCAGGATTCTGGATACATTTCTAGATGTAATAATATAACCGGTTATAGTGACCGGGATTCTGGAGAAGGGTCTGGATACATTTCTAGGTGTAATAATATAATAAGTTATAGTGACCAGGATTCTGGAGAAGGGTCGCTGATCCACGGATTTATTCTGATGCCAGAATGGAGTCAGGAAGGAATTTTTTTTCCCCTAAAATGAGGACAATTGGCTTCTACCTCATGGGGGTTTTTGCCTTCCTCTGGATCAACGCTGTAGGACAATAGGCTGAACTGGAAGGATGTCTGTCTTTTTTCAGCCTTATAAACTATGTAAGCAACATCAACTGCTGAGTTTAAGAAGCTTGCCCATAAATAAAAGGTTAGTAAATGAGCCACGCTGTGGCATGGCCATGTGCCAGAGATGGCAAAGCAACGACATCTTGGCCTAACCGAAAACTTTAGCAATAAACTGGGCAAAGCTCAAACAAGAATTCAGAGATTTAAAAAGATAAAATAAAATGTTTAAAAAATGTGTCACTTAAGATTAGAAGATGGGCCAAAAACACAAATTTAGTGGGCGATACTTTAACCTCCCTCATACTGGGTCATCCAGGTTTTTAACATGCACAAGCCATCAATATTAGAGGAGTGGGGTCTGACTCTCTGCAACCATAGTGATCAGCTGTTTGGAGGACGCTGTGGTGTTTAGTTAGACATTGTGGCCCCCAGCAAACCACCGATTGATAGGTGTGCCGAGAGTCTGACCACCATCTATCCAAAATTAAAAAGCCTACCTTAAAATGGTTCTCTCACCACAATGATTAGCTATGTAAGGAATGTAAGGAAAGGGACATGAAGACTACTATCTAATGCATTGCTGTTTTGATTTTGCGCTTTATAAGAGATAAAGATTTTCTCTCCTGGTAGAGTACACAAGTTTCCCTGGTTACCGACCACCTCACCCTGCTCTCTCACTGCTACCATCAGTCAGTCTGACCATGGCCAGTCACTCCCTGCTGAATCTTATCTCTAGCACAAAAGATTTGTTTATCTAAGGTAATGACAAGTTTTAACCCTTAGTGCTCTGCAGCTTTGTGCACTCCAGATTATAAATCTCCTGCAGTCATGTCACTAACAGAATAGACTAGGAATAGCAGAGTTGACCTGCCCACCGCTTCACCAGGAAGTTTGAGACTGAAGCTGCCTGTGGCTCCGTGAACCAGCATGGTAAGACGATCCCTTTAAGAACCGCCTTTAGTTTTAATAGGCTGCATAACCCCTTTAAAATGAGCTCCATACAGTAATAAACCAGGCCAGTCAGAGCAGAGTTACGCTCAAGAGAATACGACCGACACAAATAAATCACAAGTACCTTGGGGCGCAACAAACGTGGACCACCAAGCTATAAATTCACAAAATTATGTGGCACAACCAAAAGTCAATGAAACATTCTTAATTTTACAGATGAACTTCAGACACATCAGGAACAAGAAGAAAAACATTTAAGAATAATGTGACCAGTCCACACGACCGAAAATGAAGGGTCTATATGTACCTACCACCAGGTGATCTGCAACGCACCTTACAGTCATCCATATATATGCCATTGATATCAAAGTGAGAAAAACCCCATGCGCGTTGCTGGACTTGACGCCCCTGGGCCTGATGGGTGCTGCTGTGTTTTATGCACTGCACCCACTACAGTGTGCACCGGGGGACTTGTTTCTTAGATTAAGTACATCTGTAAGTGCGGCTGCCTTCTTCCTAGTGAACGCCTCCCTCTTTCCCTAGATGCATCTAATCTGTACAGCTGGATACTATTGGCCAGAATGCACTGGTGACCCCTGGAGAGGTGACTGTATCAGAACAGAGTCCAGCCTGATGAGCTTACACTGACGTATTAGCACAACATGATCAAAATGTGCACCAAAAACCTCAAATCTATTGTTAAATATAGCAGTTATGCAGCTCAAAGTACCACAGATGCAAAGTTTTCTGCATGTGGCTTGCGTGTATTTTGCATTCCGGCTACTAAAAAATGTGTGCTAGTCTAGTTGCTTCATTACGGTTTGGATGTGCTTCACTCTCCAGAAGGCTGTGTTCATATTTTACAATTTCAGTATTTTTATTTTTTTTTTCATATTCAAAGCTCGTCTCGAAATCACAAATGAACTGTCTTAAAGGGGTTTTCTCATGGCACGAAATCCGCTTCGATCTGGCCATCCGTGTGAATGGAGGGTGGTGGTGCTAGCGGCCGTCCTCTTCATTCCCTTCTATGGAAGCTTCCGAGCCTAGCCCAGCACACTTACTTGGCTATACTGGGAACTTCCATAGAAGTGAATGAGGAGGACTGCTGCTAGCATCACCCTCCTCATTCACACGCATGGTCGAAAGCGGATTTCACGCTGTTAGAAAACCCCTTTAATTCCTCTTCCGTCGCACGAATAGTTAACATTAATAACCAACCTCATTTATGTGCTTGTAAGTCTTTATCAAGTCCACTGAAAGCTTCCGTAGCGGTGCAGCTGCCGAGTCTCGGAAGGTTAATGGAATCCGCCGTTGTAAAATGGTCATATCCGGCAGGACCTGTGGAGAAGGGAAAATCGCGTCAATCAAAAGACGACGACACCGGCCCCTTAGGAAAACAGTGACGCAGATCGACTGCCACGATGAAACTACAGTACAAACTGCAGTAGTCACTGCACATTTTGTAAACACCCATCCAGAAACAGGTGGACACAAAGCAGCATTGACCAGGATGTGAAGGATTCTGGAGCTTGTGTGTTACCTCCCACCATGAAATATTATTTAGGGCTTAACATAAGCGAGAAACTATCTGAAACTTGACCAAGTATCAATCTAAAGCAATGAAAATGCAGAACCGATGACTCCGCGGCAACAGACCCTCATTAATGGTGGGAAATCAGGGTCTGGCTACTTGGCAAACTGAATCAGAAGAGAATAGGTCGACTAGATCTGATGTTCCTACGACCAGATACTGATACAGATTGTTATTTTGTCATCAATTATTTTAGGACTTCTTAGCATTTTATTTGCAGCACTTGATTACTGTGCGGCCATCTTGTCCAAGCTTCTTTTCACAGCACTTAGAGATATGCTTTACAGCAGTCACACGAAGCATAGATACCTGGGAATGGGAGACGCTTCATTAAAGGGTTGCTCTGGGCCCTAACATTGCTCCGTTGTCTGTCAGGTTAGGAGTAAAAATAGAAGCTAAGACGCACACTTTCCCTCAGACGCTCCCGTTTACTCCCGACTTCCGGTACATTCTTCGCCGCTGAAGCGGTGAACGATCTTCATTCACGTGGCAGCCGTAGCCAATTGCAGGTCACATGATATTGTGGCCTGTGATTGGCTGCACCCATCACATGACCGATGAACATTCACCGCTTACTTCCTGGTTGAACGCATCGCCGTCCGGAGTCAAGTACGAGTCTTAGCTTCAATTCTTACCCATACCCCAACCAGACAAACGAGCAATGTTAGGGCCCGGAGCACCCCTTTAACATATAGGACAGCTTTTTCTAGGCATGCTCTGTCATCCAATAAGAATTCACTGTACAGGAAGGGGAAAAACCAGCGTTAAAGGGTTATTCCAAGACTTTTAAAAACCTACCTGCCACGGAGCTAAAATAGGAAATTAACCCGTACTTATCTCACCCATCATCTCCGTTCCTGCCATTTACTGCAAACCCTCTTTGTCCCCCCCCACACCACCACCATCTGTCTCTCACTTCTGAGGTCACACTTAGGCCCCGTTAACACAACGGTTTTGGCCGCGGGTTTGGCCGCAGCTCTCGCCGCGGGTCCCGCGGCCAAAGCCTCGTCGGACCACGCCGAAAACTCGCGTCTACTGGCGCAAGTTTGCTGCGTGGGCAGTGGCCGTGGTCTCGGCGCAGGAGGGGCGCGGCTTGCACCGAGGGTTTGCCCCCCCATGCAAATTAATAGCAGGGGGCAAACTGGGGCGCGAGCCACGTCCCATCCGCGCACCACCCGCGGCAGCACCGCGCAGAGAACTCCCTGTCAGGAATTGACAGGAGAGTTCTTCACACGCGCGGCTTTGGCCGCGGCCAAACCCGCGGAGTGTGAATATTAACGCGGTTTCCCATAGGAAACCATGTTAATAAACCAGACGCGATTTGGCCGTGGAAACTGCGTCGGAACCCGCGGCCAAATCAGTCGTGTGAACGGGGCCTTATGGACCACATGATGCTGCAACCTATCTCTGAACTCCATATAGGGCATGTGACCACAGAGCTCAATGATTGGCTGTAGTATTGTGTGACCCATGAATTTGATGTCATGAGTGAGGGACTGGGGGAGGGGGAACACAGGAGCCCAGCACCGGTGGTGATGGAAGAGGTAAATATGGGGATAACTTTTTATTTTAGTGCAGTGGAAGGTAGTAGGGAAGTTTATAAAACTCTTGGAAACACTTAACTGTATATAGTGGTCACCTCCCTTGTTAACTGCCTGTGTTGATAATGAGGAGGCCGCTTAAAAAAAAAAAAAAAAAAAATGTTCAGAACAGTAATGATATGTTCGCATGGTGTACTGCAGCACATACCGTACGCACTGCAATACACTGGGTGTTTTAGAAGTACACACTGGTCAGCGCGTAGCCCTAAAGTGCGGCGGGGCTGGCCGCATTCACTTCCATTATCTACGCCGCATAAGCTCCACAGAGTAACCAGTCACTCCTCTCTCCCAGCGTACAGTACGTGCATATTGTACGACGGGGGAAACGGACACAATTCATAGTTCTCTATGAGAGCTATGAATTACTGTAATTGTGGGGTGCATTTCGGGTGTACTGAAGTGCAAATACGCAATAAAATGCCTAATGGTATGTTCACACTGCGTATTTGCGGCGTAACTGAGCTGCAATACACCCTACAAACACGGTAATTCATAACTCTCATTCAGAGCTATGAAAACCTGCCGTTTTCCCTGGAAAAGTCAATTTCAGTGGGAGCGCTTCAGACATACGAGCTGGCCAGTGCGTACTTCTAAAGCATTGTTTCTCAACTCCAGTCCTCGAGACCCACCAACAGGTCATGTTTTCTGGCTTTCCACAGTATTGCACAGGTGATTTAATTATGCTTCACAGGTGATACCATTATTGTCAGTGCATTCTGTGGGAGATAGTGAAAACATGACCTATTGGTGGGTCTCGAGGACTAGAGTTGAGAAACACTGTTCTAAAGGAACAGGTGCATTGCGGCGCACACAGTGCCCTTCAACATACGCTTGCAATACACAATGTGAACACACCATAAGTGTCAGCCTATGAGGCTTAGTGGCCAGAGTTAAAAACGGCAAGATTTTATAGGTTTTTTTTTGTTTTGTTTTTTTTGTAACAAGGACAATTGATGGCAGGAGAGAAAACAAAAACTGTTCTATTCGTTTCTTATGAAAACTTAATTTGAATAAGGCTCAATTTATGACAACATTCCTATCAAGAAACCTATGACTCCTGCAGTATACAGCACACGTTAAACTCGAGGCCCGTGGGCCAAATCTGAGGGCTTAGACAACTCTCAGGTGGTGGCACAACTAACAGCCCTATCCGGGAAGGAAGCTCAGTGCCTAAGAGATGGAAGAGGTTGATGACCACACAATCTGAAAGGACATCTTGGCCTTTGACTGACCACTTGTCGCACCACTGCCCTATGAAGGAGGCCATAACGCTGATGTGGCCCTAGGCGAAAATAAGGGACGCCCCTGGTATCCGGTATCGGGCTCATTACAGTGCTAGAGACATATTCCAGTTACCTGCTGATGATCAGCCATTGATTGAAGGCTGGAGAAAGGAGCGGGGCTGTGCTGGCTCGACATGCTTGCCTCAGTGGGGACAAAGGCAAAAGGGGCAGCCAGACAGAAAGAAGAGGAGGACTTGCATCCTGTACTGCTGCCACCTGCAAAGTGGAGAAGGAAGGGAGAGGTTAGGCCCTGCTGCGGCATCCACACAGATAACAACATGAAGACGCGGAGTCCATTAGAAAGTCTATAAACATATATTGAGGAGAAGATGCTTCACGAGGCTGGAAACGCTCAGCAGAACTCAGTAGCACCATAACTGTACTGCAATCTACCAGGGCAGATTTCCACGGGCCCCCAGTGAGGTCAGTTCAGGCAGGTTTTCTACTTGGCTCTGCAGCTTGTCTGGTTATACCTCACAGATTCCTAGGATATACTTTTTCCATTGCATGCAATATAGAGTAACTGTGCGTTCAACACAGAGAATAGGTCTACAGAGACCCCCATAGGATACGAATGCTTACTGCAGCCAACTACCTGACCGTAGTAATGACCAGGGCCAAATCACTAACACCCAAATACAAACAGTAGTGGAAGGGGTTTCCCCAACACCTTTTATGCTATAAACAAGCTTATCAGAGCACGTCCACCTGCTGGGACTCAGCCACTTTGTAGGTTACCATGCCCAGTATGTCAAGTGTCCCAATGCTAAAACCCCAGAGATCTGCCATAACATGTGGGAAAAGCCATCAGTAAATGTCCGTGTTAGGGCTTGTTCACACGACGTTTTTGTGATCCGTTTTACGGATCTGTTTTACGGATCCGCAAAACGGATCTAACAATTGTCAGTGTGATTAACATTGCGTTCAATGGCAAAAGCGAATCGCTGTTCTCACGGGAGTTCGGCGATGCGCTTCTGAGACCTCTGCTGCGCTTTTCGCATCCGCTTCAAGAATTGACATGTCTACTCTTATTGCGTTTTACGCAAGTGAAAGCCCATAGGAGATAATGGAGTCCGCTTTTGGCACCTGTCCAAACGCGCTCCACACTCCGGATACGTATCAGCTGCGCTTTGCATCCTGAAAGCGCAAGTGAAAAGCGCGGTTGGCGGCCGGACGGTGCATAGGCGGTGAGCGGCTGGACAGGTGAGGTGCTGCAGATGGATGGATGGAGATTTTTTTTTCTCCTCAAAATTTTTCCAGAAAGCGGATCCGTAAAACGCAAGTGAAAAAGCATTCAATACGGATCCAAATAAAGTATCAACTCTTGCGTTTTTCGGATCCGCTTTTCACTTCTCAAAAGCGGATACATAAAAAGGATCAAAAACGTTGTGTGAACAAGCCCTAATACAGCACATGAGCGTCACAGCGAGACACTCTGCAGTCGCAGAAGAGGGCACACCGGACAAAGGGCCCCTCTATAAACTCCCAGCGGTAGAATAAGGTGCATGAACATGTGCGGTCACAGCTCGACATCCCTGTTATCTGCAAGGGACCCGACCACAAACATTCCCACCACATCTGAAGTTAAAGGGATTTTCTCAGATTTTTTTTTAAGATCCCTTAGAATACATCCAGACAACTAGTAAACTTTAGCCGTTGGACTCTACCGTTGAAAACCACATCAGACGAAGCAGTTTACAATGAGTATTTCATGCGGATTTAGGCCGTTTTATATCTGGCGGATTTATAGTCAGAAACAAGTCCTCTATGAGGCTTTGGACGTGAATCAAGTGTTCACGTTTTACAAGTGGTTCTTAGTTATCCCCATTGACCTCAATATTACTTTTTCCCACATGGAATACGACCAAAGAATGAACATGTTCTAACTTTTTTTACTCTTAAAAACCGACAATGTGCACTGTATGAACTACAAGTGTATTTTCTATTGAGGTCAATGGGGACGATATTACTTTTGGTTTTAGATGAGTATTTGAAGTCGGAATCGGCGTGGATGAAAAATTCATTGTGGACAAACTGGTGGTAACTGCTTTAAAATAAAACATTAGCCGCTACGGCCTCTTCCATCACTGCAGTGGCCCCTAAGCAGCGACGTCCCTTGTTCCTGTGATGGGGAGTCAATTATGGGCCTCAGTGGTCGCATGCTGGAGACCACGAGAGCAATCAACGTGATGTCACAGCTAAGGAGCCGGACACCGACACTCTGGAGGCGCACGAACGGTGGCAGGTGGAGTACAAGACTCATTCATATTTTATTTTAAAGTAGTTCCACAAACATGAGGGGTTTTCTGAAGACTCTTAAAAGGGTTGTCTCGCTACATCTATTCATCTCACCTCAGTCCTGTTTACTTGGATTCTTTTTGAATCCAGGGACATGTTTACTGGCCTGCAGTGACGAGCTGCTGAGGACACCAGGTCTGTAACTATAGTGACCAGTGCTGGCAGCCTATCAGGAGAGATCGAATAGGTCTGTAGCTTAAGCGACCAGTGCTGGCAGCCTATCAGGAGAGATGGAACAGGTCTGTAGCTATAGCGACCTGAGGAGCTGATGCAGCCATACAAGAGATGATATCTAGGAATAGGTAGGACACTGGTAATGGACACATATTGCAAAGTGACTTGTTTTTGCAACATCTTTAGCATAAAAAGCAGCAATACCTGTAGTGAGACAACTTCTCTGTATCAGCACGTGTGGAGAGCGTTGTCAATCACTAGGTGTGGGTGGGGCAAGCGGACTATATCCTAGGAGCCCTATCAAGATATATGTTTAATTTTACTCAAGAATCTTGCTACAAAAACCTTAACAAGCCGCTCCTCTCCCTCTATCATAAACCCCATTTCACAGAGCTCACTTCTTCCTCTTCATTAACCCCCCTATATCACAGAGCTAGCTCCTCTCCTTTCATATAACCTATATATCACAGAGTCAGCTCCCCTCCTCTATCATATAACCCCATATATCACAGAGCTCATCCTCTCCTCTATCTAAACCAATATCACAAGCTAGCTCTCTCCTCCCATCATATAACCCTATATATCACAGAGCTCAGTCCTCTATCTTAACCCTATTATCAGAGCTCAGCTCCTCTATATATAAACCCTATATTCAGGAGCTCCTTCTTATCTTCATTTTTAAACTTATACATAAACCAAGCTCAGCTTCTCTCCTCTAACATATAACCCTATAGATCAGAGCTCAGCTCCTCTATCATATAACCCTATATATCACAGAGCTCAGCTCCTCTCCTATCATATAACCCTATATATCACAGAGCTCAGCTCCTCTATCATATAATCCTATATATCAGAGCTCAGCTCCTCTCCTCTATCATATAATCCTATATATCACAGAGCTTAGCTCCACTCCACCATCATATAACCCTATATAACAGAGATCAGCTTCATCATACTGTTTAACAACCAAACGGATTCAAGTTTAATGTAGATCACTTTGCTAAAGCTACTGATATACCTGCAGCTTGTTTTAAACACATACAACCTTCTATGTAATCATTAAGTATAATGAAGCTTGACGCAATTGATAGTTAAAGGGGTTGTCCAATAGTACGAAAAGTTAATAGGAAGGCCCTTGTGCCGGGTAAAATAAAGAAAATAATTTTTTAAAAAACAACAAAAACACCAATACTCCTCTCCTCCCTTCCAGCGGCGGGTCTCTGCGGGCTCCAGACTGGCACGTCACCGCTGATTGGCTGCGATGATCACAGGCATCTATTTGCATCACCGTTCTTCACTTCCGATGACTGCTGCAGCCAATCAGCGGTGACCTGTCCACCCGAAAGAAGAGCACGGTCAGGCGGAGAGCCCCGGGGCTGAAACCAAGGAAAGGGAGAATAGGATTTACTTTATGGGTCGCCAGGACCTTTCCATTAAAGGGGTTGTCTCACCACATTGTTTCAAAGAGCCACAAGCAGCTTTGAATTCATGCATCCTGTCTCTTCCTGGTCAGACTGTGGGGGGTTCTATAGCTGTGATTAGCATATCAGCTCCATATTCAAAGCTCTTCTAATTGCACTGACATGACAGCAGAAGATCTCGTCTATGGAGCAGAGCGCTTCAGAGCTCAAAGTAAACAAAAGTTATCTCCTTCGTTAGGCCATGTTCACACGGTGTCTTTCAGGATGTAATTGCGCTGCAATGCGCCCTAAAATTATACGTCCTGTAATTACAGTAATCACAGCTCTCTGAGCAAGGATTACCTACAGCCTTCCCCGCCGCGTAATGAACACCGGGGGAAAGTGACATGTCCCTTCTTTCCGGCAGGGATAACGTAAGTGAATAGGGCTGGCCGGAGACGCGTTCTTCCAAACACACGACGCTGTGTGAACATGCCCTTAGAGATAACACACTGTCCTCAAGCCGTCGGCGTCCTGTGTGCCAACCTGTGGTGACGTCAATCTCTGCTCTTAGAGAAGACAAACAGCAGAGAGAGCAGGACGGTAACCAGAGAAACCTGTGCGCACTCAGAGGTGATTAAATCTCTTATCTCCTCAACAAAGCAAAATAAACAAAGTAATGTACATGAAAAAAAATCTTCAATTACCATGCACTACGTGTTGAAAGCTAATCTCTGTTGTGAGATAAACCCTTTAGCTTTTGATATGAACTGGACAACCTCTTTAAACCAATTAAGAGGCGCTCATGCAACAACTGCAAAAGGGCACCTTAGGCTCTGTTCACATAGCAATTTTCTGTAACACTAAAAACACCCAATGAATACCCTGGTGGGGGCCATTTAGGCTGCTTTTGCTCCATTTCCTGCTGGTATACCCTATTTTAGTGAGATACAAAAGTGTGGTCCCCTACAGAAGGTGTGCATACTGCAACAGAGCAAACAGTCTGTATAGGCCGGTGCTTGCAGTATGGCTGCTGCTCGGTTGCAGTATTTGTCAATTAACCTCTTTTCGGGACATCCTGACGGATAACGCAAACGTTGTGTGCAGGGCTGTGGAGTCGGAGTCGTCATAAAGGCGACCAACTCCCAAAATATATAATAAGTTGGTCCAGTTAGTTCGATGCAAAGAGCAAGATGAATTGGGTCCGGCCGGTGCTACTGCTCCCATATCTTCAGCCTCATCACATGAGGAATGTAATTGATGACATGGAGCAGGCAAAGCGCTGCCACAGGGGAAAGATTCTGCCCCCAGGGCAAACAGAGTTCAGCAACATTTTTCACCTGCTTACAAAGAAGTAGAAGAGTTTAACCATTCATCAAACCTGACTGTGGCTGAGGCAATTCCTTTATCCCCTGACATTGTTAGAGATGTTGCCCCTGTGGTCCCCGCTTTGCCCCAACCCAAGTTAGTGTAGAGAGGCCGTTCTCTAGCCTGGAAATAATGAGATCAGATGTGAGGTCATGTATGCAGGATCTGATGGAGGCGATACTATTTCTCAGAACAAATTCAGAGACTTCCACAAATGTTTCTGCAGCGTTTTGCATATTTACAATTTTTTTGTGTTCTAAAGTCATGTCCAATAAATATATTTTACACTGACAAGCAAAATGGTAACAATGTTTTGAACTTGTGACTTTCAGGCTCCATATCTCACCATCCACTACAGCTTTGTACATGAGGCTACTGTAATTTTATATACAGTCATCTTACCTATCTTATTCATAAATTTGGCTTGCAAGTATTTAGCATCTGCTTAGTTCTGCAGATTCTTTCCTGTAACTGCATTGTTCCTGTTTTGCTCCTAAAAATCAAAATGTTAATTTCTATTATTTTGTTAGTATTTAGGAAATCCACCTTTGGATTTCAGCTCTGCCTGACTCCTTCTGGGCTCTGGATCATATTCAAGCATGTCAGATCCCAGATCTCTTCTACACATTCCCAATGTTGGTGCAGACTGGACTTGGATACAAATACAGCTTTTTCTTCAACTTTACCCACAAGTGTTCAAAAGATCAAGACATTGTTACCCTTTTGCTTGTCATTGTCTGTTCTACCTGAATAGCTTGATTATTGTATCATAAGGTGATAAACAGCCGGATGTTACCATTTTACTACAGTAAAGTTATCACTTAAACATGCGCCATGTATGAGGGAGTCAGGAGTCGGGGGTTTGGGAAATTGAGGAGTCGGGGCTTAGGCTTGCCGACTCCACAGCCCTAGTTGTGTGAACAGAGACCAACATCACCTCCAAAAACAATGCTGCACCAGGATTGCTGTGTGCGACTTAAGCACGCCAGAGAACAAAATGACAACGGTAACGCAGCGCTCCTCCTGCATCAAACGCCGCCATCTAGGACTATTACTGGGATGCGGAGATCCGGGGGAACCTACTTTCCTCCATTCACCTTTGTACAGCTTCACAAGAGGGCAATAGATTCTCCAGCAAAGCGTCCCTGCCTTACATAACGCACTTAGCCAACACAAATTTGTATCTGCTCACTGGGGACCATTGGGCACGCTGCTCTCTAGTCTGAAAGTAGTTCTGATTTCCTCATCTAATTGGTTCAACTCGCTTCACAGGTCTCCAATGAAGAACTAGTATCCATGGGCAGGGTTAAGGCGAAAAATAAAAAAAAAAAGTCAGCTGTGCTGTCTCAGCAGCGGCAGTGCCCATAATACCGCCATGAACACAGCTGACTAAACACAGCTGCCAGCAGCCGGTTCATGGTTGGCAAGGAAACCGGAGAACTCCTCCCATTAGAGAAGGGAATGGACGATGTGCAGCAGCAAAACCTTCCCAAATAGCAGGCGTGCGAGGAGGTTCATAGCCACCGAGGCCGGTGATCAGAGGGAACTGCTCCGCCGCCCCACGATGAAGAAACCCACAACCACACACGGGACGGCTGCAGCTACAGCAAATGGGGGCAAGAGAAACGTACGCAACAGTATACTAGCACCGGGTGGAGGGGCTGCCCCCCGTTACTGTGCAGCACAGGAAGAAGGGGCTTCCGGCTCCTCATCACAGTACAACCAACCCAGGGATAGGGAGCCACCCCGGCTATATCAGAACGAGGAGCCGGAGGGTGCCCTGTGCAGGGCCGCAGAGAGAAGGGCCAATGGTTGCCCTTGGTGGCACAGTAGAGAGAGGGGGCTGGCAGTGCCCCAGCACAGGGCAACAGACTGAGCAGGGCCCAGCTGCCCCATGTGGTTCAGTACAAAGAGAAAGGGGCTGCATCACACGGTGCAGCATAGAGAGAAGGGCACCATGTAGGCTGCCCTTGGTGGTGCAGCACAGAGAGAGATGGAGCGGCCCCAGCTGTACCGTGCCATGCAGCGCAGAGAGAAGGGGCTGCCTCACAGAGAGAGGGGACCGGCAGCTCTCCCTGCAGAGCGCAATAGAGAGAAGGGGCTGCCTCACACAGAGAGAAGAGACCGGCAGCTCTCCCTGCACAGTGCAGCACAGAGAGGGGACCGGCAGCTCTCCCTGCAGAGCGCAACAGAGAGAAGGGGCTGCCTCGCACAGAGAGGGGACCGGCAGCTCTCCCTGCAGAGTGCAATAGGGAAGAGGAGGCAGGCTGCCTGTACACACAGAGAGAAGGGACAGGCAGCTCTCCTGTACAGTGCAATAGAGAAGGGAGGAGTCTCCTTCAGTCAAGAGAGAAGAGGACCGGCAGCTCTCCCTGTACAGTGCAATAGAGGGGTGTACACGAGGAAAGACCGGCAGCTCTCCCTGTACAGTGCAATAGAGAAGGGGCTGCCTCGCACAGAGAGGGGACCGGCAGCTCTCCCTGCTGAGCGCAACCGAGATATGGGACCGGCAGCTCTCCAGTACAGTGCAATAGAGAGAAGGGACCGGCAGCTCTACTGTTCAGTGCAATAGAGAAGGGACCGGCAGCTCTCCTGTACAGTGCAATAGAGGGAAGGGACCGGCAGCTCTCCTGTACAGTGCAATAGAGAGAAGGGACCGGCAGCTCTCCTATACAGTGCAATAGAGAGAAGGGACCGGCAGCTCTCCTGTACAGTGCAATAGAGAGAGGACCGGCAGCTCTCCTGTACATGTGCAATAGAGAGAAGGGACCGGCAGCTCTCCTGTACAGTGCAATAGAGAGAAGGGACCGGCAGCTCTCCTATACAGTGCAATAGAGGGAAGGGACCGGCAGCTCTCCTGTACAGTGCAATAGAGGGAAGGGACCGGCAGCTCTCCTATACAGTGCAATAGAGGGAAGGGACCGGCAGCTCTCCTGTACAGTGCAATAGAGAGAAGGGACCGGCAGCTCTCCTGTACAGTGCAATAGAGTGAAGTCACCGGCAGCTCGCCTGTACAGTGCAATAGAGAGAAGGGATCGGCAGCTCTCCTGTACAGTGCAAATAGAGAGAAGGGACCAGGCAGCTCTCCTGTACAGTGCAATAGATGAGAAGGGACCGGCAGCTCTCCTGTACAGTGCAATAGAGAGAAGGGACCGGCAGCTCTCCTGTACAGTGCAATAGAGGGAAGGGACCGGCAGCTCTCCTGTACAGTGCAATAGAGAAGGGACCGGCAGCTCTCCTGTACAGTGCAATAGAGGGAAGGGACCGGCAGCTCTCCTGTACAGTGCAATAGAGAGAAGGGGACCGGCAGCTCTCCTGTACAGTGCAATAGAGGAAGGGACCGGCAGCTCTCCTGTACAGTGCAATAGAGAAGGGACCGGCAGTTCTCCTGTACAGTGCAAAAGAGAGAAGGGACCGGCAGCTCTCCTGTACAGTGCAATAGAGAAGGGACGGCAGCTCTCCTGTATAGTGCAATAGAGGAAGGGACCGGCAGCCTCCTGTACAGTGCAATAGAGAAGGGACCGGCAGCTCTCCTCTACAGTGCAATAGAGAAGGGACCGGCAGCTCTCCTTTACAGTGCAATAGAGAGAAGGGACCGGCAGCTCTCCTATACAGTGCAATAGAGAGAAGGGACCGGCAGCTCTCCTGTACAGTGCAATAGAGGGAAGGGGCTGCCTTGCACAGTGCAGCACAGAGAGGGGACCGGCAGCTCTCCCTGTACAGAGCAGCACAGAGAGGGGACCGGCAGCTCTCCTGTATAGTGTAATAGAGAGAAGGGGCTGCCTTCAACGACCAGAGCTTAATTTCTTAAATTGACAACAACGTTACCATGGCCCTATTCAACCTCAGGCGTGCCTGCATTCTGTACTCACAATGTCTACAACAGGAACGGTAAAACCCAGTTCTTATTTCCAGGAACAACAGAGAAATTGCTAAATTTATTCCGATTTCTATCACAATTACTAGACGATCAGGACTAGGACAGCACCGCTGACCCCTCACCCTAATCATGAGCTATTACAGCCAATGATAAATAACTGCCCACTACAGGGAGATGGTGGAAGCCGTTCTGTGCAGGGTGGGAGCCTTTCCTCACCAGCCCCCAGGGTCTTAGTTTGGTCTCCTAAATGATGAACGATTGCTAATGGCAGCCAACATATAGAAATGGCTTCCATAGAGCAGTGCACCCCCGACAGCTGCGTTACCACATTGGCCCCACCCCACCCCGCCATCGCTCTGTAACATGCTACCAGCAGACCAGAGAGCATCTTCAATGAGACAGGCTTCCTTTAGGGGTAGAGGATTTACTAGGAGATAGAGATGCTACTTGGTCCAGCATAAAAAAATTACTTTCTACAACCGGCTAACTGCACAGATGGACAGGACGGGTGCAGTTTTGGCAACACAGGCGCTGTGGTCCAGAGAGAACACGGCACATTTATCAAGGCAGCTGCGGCACAATTTGCGCCAAAAATAATGTCTTACAAGCTTTACGCCACATTTACTATGTGTTTAGACCGTTTCAGGCACTTTGGCGCCTCGTCCGACAAAGGGGGACGTGGCTTTGGCAAAAGGGGTGCGGTTTGTTGAAAATGGGCATGGCTTAATTTTGCCACTGCTTGTGGTGTAAAAGTAAGCAAACTTTTAGGTGGTACAAACTTCGACTAGACCGTTCTAACCCACCCCAGATTTACCAACACTATGATAAATGTGGCTCAGTGTAAGACTGTCTGGCCTAACTTAAAGGGGTTGTCTCACTACATAGGTTCATCTCACCTCAGTCATGTTTTCTTGGTTTTATTTTGAATTCAGGGGCGTGTTTACTGGCTTTTACTAGGCTGCAGTAGAAGCCAGGTCTGTAGCTATAGTGACCAGTGCTGGCACTGGCAGCCTATCAGGAGAGATCGAAGAGGTCTGTAGCTATAGCTACCAGTGATGGCAGCCTATTGGGAGAGATCAAACAGGACTGTAGCTATAGCGACTAGCACTGGCAGCCTATCAGGAGACATCAAACAGGTCTGTAGCTATAGCGACCAGCGCTGGCAGCCTATCAGGAGAGGTCGAACAGGTCTGTAGCTATAGCGACCTGAGGAGCTGATGCAGCCCATACAAGAGGGGATATCTAGGAACAGGTAGGACACTGTTAATGGACACATATTGCAAAGTGACTTAACATAAAAAGCAATCCTTGTAGTGAGACAACCCCTTTAACGCTGTCTTGCATTTAGACACTATTGATAAATGTGCCCCAATATGTGCCAAAAATAACGGCGTCCACGCTATACACCACGTTTACTACTACTGTTAGACAGTTTCTAGACACGCCCGTAACTCATTTGACAAAAGGGCCATGGTTTGGTCAGCGATGCCAAGCGCCAGAAAAACGCAGAGACTTCGCCCCACTTAGTGACAAAGGGCAAAGTAAGCCAACTTATAAACGGGGTTAAGCGAAGACTACACTGTTTCAACCTGCGCCAAATTCATCCACACCAGTACATGTGGTGCTTACAAGACTGTCTGGTCTAAGCTTCCTCCAGCTAAGGGCACGTTCACACGGCTGATTTGGACGCTGAATTTTCAGCGTCAAAACCTCGTCTGAAAAACACCTCAGTGCGGTACTTTTTGGACGAGATTTTCCAACACCGTTTTCTTTCTGAAACACCCATACAAATTAATGGCCGGGACAAAACCCACGTCAATTTTTTTAAGCTTTCCATTTATTCCTTTGGTTATTTTCAGCGTTTAAAACGCTTCCCCAATGGCCACGGCACTTCTTTTTCCGCTACAATGCTTTTTTTTTTTTTTTTACATAAGAATCAAAAATGAACGTGGACTGTTCCGGAGGCAATTTGGAAACTGTTTTGGGTGAGGAAACGTTCAGAGAACAGCGTAAAAAAAAAAAAAAAAAATCAGCTGCATTTAACACATCCAAAGGGCTTGTTCACACTGAGTTTTGACTCCATACTGCAAGCGCTTTGTAGATCCGTCTTGGGGACCCCAAGACGGATCTAACAATTAGCAGTGACTTTATCACTGCCTGCTATGACAAACACGCAGCGGCGTTCACATGAGAGATCGCCGCTGCGTGTTTCAAAAGCGCCGCTCGGGTCCGTCTTGCAAAGAATTGACATGCAATTCTTTCAAAGACGGACCCGAGCTGCACTATGGAAACATGCAGCGGCGATCTCATGTGAACGCCGCTGCGTGTTTCACTGCTAATTGTTAGATCCGTCTTGGGTTTCCCTCTGTCGGTCCCCAAGATGGATCTACAACGCGCTTGCAATACGCAGTGAAAACTCCGTCTCCGTCTAACGCATCGTCCACAAGAAAAGCCTCAACCGCTGAAAACCATGCTGGACGACGCTGTGTTTGATGCAGATTTTGAGATTATTTTTTTCCAGCTGATTCTCTGAGTCCCATTCATCTCTATGGGGTGTTGGCTGTGGATTTGACATAGAAATGTTTGGCACGCCTTTTTTTTTTTTTTTTCCCCCAAATACGACGGATTATTGAACATGTTCCAAATTTATTGAAAAAAAAAAATGGCGGTTCCGAGACCCGACCTCAGGAAAATACAAAGTCGTGTGGACTACAACATGGATATTCAATTGAGGTCTATGGGGATGGTTTAGATTGGATTTTTACGGTTTTTAAAACCCGAACCCGTGTGTAAACCCAACGGGAATTGCTTGTCGTGTGGACAGACCCCATTTGGGAGCTTTGTGGAAGAGAACTTAATTTTTTTTTTAACCTTTTTCCCTATTTAGTGTACAATAAAGTTTCTAATCACTTGATCAGCAATGGGGAAAATCCTCCAGTGAAATCCGCCATGGACAAGACACAGAGTTAAGCAGCATCAATAAATCAGCCCCACTGAGCAAACGGTGATTAATGCACAGACTGGGGCTACAGGGATGTGCTGGGGTGAACGCACTACAACGCACGGCCCCAGAGAGCTCAACACGTATTACAGAAGGCACCTAAACACGCCAAATTCCCCAAGGTCCCTGCGACTTCTACAACTTTTTCTCATGGGTCGCCTGCAGCCCCTGTAAACTAAACGTTATTGCCCATGGGTTATGGGTTTTTAAATTGGAGGATTTTCCCCATCGCTGATCAAGGGATTAGAAACTTGATTGTGCACTAAATAAGGAAAAGGTAAAAAAAAAAAAAAAAAAAAAACTTCCACAAAGCTCCCAAATGTGTCTGGAGCGGCCTCTAGCTCTCAGCAGTCGCAGGGCTCACAACTCATTCTGATGCCAAAGAAGGCAACTGAGGACTGAGCACATGGGACCCGAGAGCTGCTTCACCGGGTATTTATAGCAAGCGGCCTAAAAATACTCATTTAAAGCTCGACCCTTAGTTTGCACAAGTTACTTGGGGGGAGAAAAAAAAAAAAAAACCCTCTCTCTCCAGGAGCGCGTCAGCTTTATTTAAAACTTAACTTCCTTTCCTGCCTTTCCTTCACCGAGTCCCAAATTCAGTAAAAGGGGGTATGTCCCAAGAAAAGAACGGAACGTACAGATATTTGCCCCAATTTTCCTTTGGGATCCCCATTTAAGGGAAACAAAAAATTTTAGGGACAGTTTTTAGTTAAAAGATGTACAACTGACACATAAAAGGGGATAAATGGCGCCGCCACAGGGGCGGGCAGGGAGGCGCCGCCACACAGGGGCGGGCAGGGAGGCGCCGCACACAGAGGCGGGCGGGGAGGCGCCGCCACACAGGGGCGGGCAGGGAGGCGCCGCACACAGGCGCGGGCAGGGAGGCGCCGCCACACGGGCGGGCAGGGAGGCGCCGCCACACAGAGGCGGGCGGGGAGGCGCCGCCACAGGGCGGGCAGGGAGGCGCCGCCACACAGGGGCGGGCAGGGAGGCGCCGCCACACAGAGGCGGGCGGGGAGGCCCCACACAGGGCGGGCGGGAGGGCCCCCACACAGAGGCGGGCAGGGAGGCGCCGCCACACAGAGGCGGGCGGGGTTTTAAACATGGCCGACAACGGAGCCAACTTTCTTACTCAGCTTTGACGACATACGGTAACAATGGGCATTCCACAGCCGCTTTGAGAAATAGAAATCTACACCGAATGCTATGCCGGCAGGTGAAGTTTGCTGCTCTATACCAGAGTAACATGTGATAGGAGAGGAGCTGAGCTCTGTGATATATAGGATTATATGATAGAGGGGGAGGAACTGAGCTCTGTGATATATAGGGTTATATTATATATAGGGTTATATGATAAGGAGGGGAAGCTGAGCTCTGTGATATATAGGTTAAAAGATAGAGGGAGAGAAGCTGAGCTCTGTGATATATAGGGTTTTTTTAAAATGATTTTATATAGGTTATATGATGGGGGAGAAAAGGAGTTGGCTACTTGGTTTATAAAAAAATGGTTTATAAGGGGAAGGGGGGAGAGAAGCTGAGCTCTGTGAAAAAAGGGGTTATATGATAGAGGAGAGAAGCTGAGCTCTGTGATAATAGGTTATATGATAGAGGGAGAGAAGCTGAGCTCTGTGATATATAGGTTATATGATAGAGGAGAGAAGCTGAGCTCTGATATATAGGTTATATGATAGAGGAGAGAAGCTGAGCTTGGATATATAGGGTTATATGATAGAGGGAGGAGCTGAGCTTTTGTGATACATAGGTTATATGATAGAGGAGAGGAGCTGAGCTGTGTGATATATAGGGTTATATGATAGAGGGAGAAAAGCTGAGCTCTGTGACAGAGGAAAAGTCCTATTTACACCGCCCACATACAAAAATCTAGTAGTGTGTGTACAGAGCAGACTCAATCACTGTGTGGGTGGGCCAAGCAGGACTCTCACTGTTTATCCTAAGAGTCCTGTCCAGATTTACTCTGCTTTTTATTTGCACAAACCTATCTATCACTATAATAAGCCGTTCTCAGATCGCTCAGCATTGACCACCACAGATTCAACTTATGAATGAGCCCCAAAAAAAAAAAAAAAAAAAAAAAAAAAGCACCTTCAAGCCCCGGACTTGACAAACCGGGCCCCAAGGAGGAAAGACAAAGAGACCAACAACCAAAGGGGTGAGTGCGCATTGGTTGGATGAGCTCAGGACCTGTCCAGCCTAGTTCTAGTTTAAAAGAGAGAAGGAACGTCTTAAACCAGACCAGGTATAAACTTGTAAATCCTGTTCCCAGAGCTGTGAGGTCACCAAGCTATACAGGCCCAACATGACTACTGCAGCACCTACTACACTACAAAATCCATCACAGGAGGATCAAACAAAAAGAAACCCAGTCATGTAGGAGCTGCCGATCGTCATCAGTGAAGAATTCAGGAGCGCAGCGTGATGGACCCCCTCAAAAAAATGATCGGGGGAAAAGGGCCTCATGGTCAAAACGTTCCGATTTTATCCCTGATCCTTCCAGTTACAATGTTTCGGAGGCGAGGTCGCACTTTATCGCATCTAGATTTACTCCTATTTATAAGGATTTTAAAAAAAAACCAGAAAATTTTCTTTTGAACCGGAGCTGGGGGTTTGTTTTCTGTGCACTACTGTGATAGCTGCGACTCTGAACCGCCCTCGCCTGGAACACCTGGAGCAGCCCAAAAACACCCGGGTTTTCCCAAAAATTCTCTACTTCATTTAGTTTTAAATACAGGCTGTGGAGTCGGGGTCTGGGGTCCCCTCATTCTACAGGAGTCTGAGTCGTCATAAAAGGGACCGAGGAGTGTAATTGATGACATGGAGCAGACAAAGCGCTGCCCCAGGGGAAGAGATTCTCCCCATTCCACAGGGCTGGGTCGGGGTCGGTGCCTTTTTTGCAGGATCGGTCCATAAAAAGGGGCCGAACCCCCAAATAATAATAAGTTGGGCCAGTTATTCGTGCAAGAGGAAATTGGGGCCCGGGCCCGAGCTACTGCTTCCCCTACTTCACCTCATACATGAGAGTGTAATTGATGACTGGAGCAGCAAAGCGCTGCCCCCAAAAACCCCCCGGGCAAACAGTTTTTAGCAACATTTTACCTGCTTTCAAAGAAGTAAAGGTTTCAAAACCCTTCATCAAACTGCGGGTGGGGAATTCCTTTATACCCCCGAATTGTTTGAGTGTTCCCCTGTGGGCACCGCTTTGCCCCCCAACCCCAAATTAGTGTAGGAGGCCGTTCTCTACCCGGGAAAAATGCGATCCTGTGAGGGCATGTATGCAGGATCTGATGGAGGCAAAATATTCTCAGAACAAATTCGAGATTAAGGGTTTGGGGAATCCCGAAAGCTTTCAGGAAAGGGCTCGACCTACTTAAAAACCAACCGGTGCCCCAAAAAAAACCCATAGTATTTTCGGTCATCGCCCACTGAAGAATTAAAAACAGGGCCCTTTACCCGTCCTAAAAAATATAGAAAATCAATCCCGGCCAAAAAACGCCCGTTTCAACCAAACCCGATCCTTAAACAGTTTCCATTTTTTTTTTTTCCCAATTTTATTTTTTGGTTTTTTTTTTTTGGGGGGGCAATTTTACCAAAAAAATTTTAACATTTTAAATCTTAAAAAAAATTTCAAAAACCCAGGGGGCCTGTTTTTTCTGTGAAAGGAACCGGACTCTGGCCCCGAAACCCATAACCCGGGGCCTCCTAAAATTTTTGGATTCCTTTTTTTATTAAAAAAGGGGAGAAAAAGGGGAAACCTTTAATTTTAAGGGGACGCATTGTTTGCCGAGCCAATTGAGGAATTGGGAGCAGGGAAGCGCAAAACCCCCCGGGTAAGGGTTCCCCCAAAAGGGGAGGTTTGGTGGGACGGGTTTTTTGGATGGGGTTTTTTTGGGGGCCTCCAAACTTTAAAAGTTCTATTGGGAAAGAAGAAAGGGCCCCAAACCTTTCACCCATTCCCAAAAAAACCCTCTAACAAAAAGGGGGTTGAAATTTGATTGAGGGGAAAAGGGTCCCCAAAAAGGGCCTTTTTCAGAAAAACCGGTTTAAAAAAAGTAAAACCCATTTTTCCCAAAATTTCCCATCAAACCTATGTTCCCAAATTTTTTAATTAAAATGGGAGTTCCGTGGGTACCGCTTTCCCCCCAAATTCCTTGTTCCCAAAGGTTCTCGGGGAAAAAGGGGAGGGCTTTTGTTCTCCAAATACTTTTCTAGGAAAAAACCCAAATTACAAGCCGCTGTGTTTTTTCCATTTCCCTTTCCTTTAAATTTTCCCATAAAAGGGGACCTGTTTTAATTTGTTTTTTAGGGGGGGGAGTTTCCCCCATCCCAAGGGGGGGCACTGTTTTTTTTTCTCCTTAAAATTCCCTTATAATTTCCCAAAAGAAAAGGGGACTTTTAGTTCTCCTTTCCCCTTGTTCTAAGGGGGAGGTTTTTGGTACAAAAAAACTGTTTTTTTTTTCTTCTTTTTGGGGGTCCGCATTTACCGGGGAGCGGTTTTCCTCCTTTTCCCCTGTTCAAAAAATTAAAAGTTCCCAAAACCCCCCAAGGGGAGGGCTTTGGTTCTCCATTTTCTTTCTATATTCCCAGAAGGGAAAGCCTTTTTTTGTTCTCTTTCCCGGTTCCCCCAAAGGGTTTTTTTCAAAAGGGGAAAACCCCCAAGTTTTCCAAATTTCTGAAATTAAAATTCCCAAACAGGTGGGTTGGGGTCCTTCAATTCCATTGGAAAATTAGAAGGTGAGAGGGGCTTTTGGCCCTTTCCCCCCAGGCCCCCAAAAAAGAACAAAAATAAAAAGGCCGGGGAACCTACTCCCCCCTTTAATTAGACCTTCCCACTCCCAAGATGCGGCCCCCAATGGGGAAAGCCTTCAAAAAATTTGGGAAAATTTCTATCCCCCATGAAGATGGGGAAACACCGTTTAAATTTTAAATTTAAACCTTTTAAGGATTTTTTAAAAAAAAAAGACCCAAATCACGGCTTTTAGACCCCCAACCCAATAACTTGAACCCCGGGTTAAAAATTTAAACAATTGAAATATGGGGGTGGTCAAAATAATAAAATCAAAAAGGGTTTTTTTTTCCCCAAAAAACCAAATTTCAAAACCCGGTTAGGATCCCCTTGTTTTGCCTAAATACTTGATTATTGGGGGGGCAAAACCCGTTAATCAGAGTAACCCCACACACGGCCAAGTAATTTTTGAGGCCCATTCCTGGGGAAACCTTTCCCAAAAACCCCCTTTTATTGTTCATTTTTAAAAGGGAAAAAAAAGGTTTTATCGATTGAAAAATTTTTGGGAAACACCCTTTTCGAAACGGACGTTTTTCTCCATTTTTTTAAGGGGGAATTTCCCATAAAAGGGGTTGCTGCTAAAATTTGCTCATTACAAGTTTTTTCCCAAGGGCCCTTTCCCGGGTTTTTCCCTTTTATTTATTGCAAAAAAGAATTAATCCCCTTTGAAGGGGACAGTTTTCCTCATCGTTAAGAAAATTTTCCTGGTTGCCCACCTAAAGGCCTTGAAAAAATTCGGGTTCGCCTTAGTACGGGGAAGGGGGGCCTTTAACTACCCCCTATGGAAGTTCCCGTCCGGGAAATTTAAAAGGGGAAACCAAAAAACAAAACTAAGTAAGATGAATCTTTTGAAAGTGAAAGGGTTCAAACTGGGGCCCTCCAGCTGTTGGGGAAACTAAAAACCCCCTTTCCTGCTTTTGGTAAAATTATAACAGGGGAAATGAATGGGAAAGTTTGTTTTTCCCCAACAAGCTGGGGAGGCCGATTTTTGACACCTGGGGGATGTAGTGAGACAACCCCTTTAACTCAAATGAAATTCGGGGGCAAAAGACCTTTGGGGAAAGGGAAACCGCACAGCAAAGCAGGGGCCCAACTAGCTACTTAAAAGTGGGATATATGGGGCGGCTAAATATACAATAGCACAGCTCAGATTTCAACTCTGCCTTACATTTGTGACCCTTCAGTGCTTAATCCCGAGTTAAATTCCACCGCCCCTGAGCTTATAGGTGTCGGGCCCCGAGCCACCCTCGGCAGCCCCCAGCGGTTTGTGTGCAGACGGGAGAAAAAATTTAAGTCCGCCCCGGAAACAACCCCCTCCCCTGGGGACCGGTTACAAAAGGCCCGTCCAAGTGGCCTTAATTGCCTGGTAAATTAAAACGGGTTTTTCATCAAAAGGTCTGGGGCCCTTATAAATTTGTTTAAAAAATAAAACCACTTTTGGGGGAAATGAAAGGAAAAACGGGGCCCACTTCCCTGCAAAAATTTTTTCTTGAAACATTTTCAGAAACTTAGCATTTACCCCCCTAAACCGGGAGAGGGGGGGATCTGATAACTGCTGCCCGGCCACACGGACACTTTATGGAAAGCGAAATCGCTTGACATTTTATCTGCAGGATCTATTTAAACCAAAGTGATTTTCCCAAACTGTGACTCGCGTAAAAACCTGAAGCCCCGGGGGCCAACCAGGGAAAAGCTGCAGTTTAGCGTTTTCATCCCTGGGTAGAAAGTTTCCACAGGAGCTCAAAAAAGCCACAGTCTGAGTAAACTCGGGAATGGGGTTAAACCCTTGAAAATTTTTTTTTTCTTTTTGGTCCCCTCAATACAGAAAAAGTAATAGAAAAAAAAGCACTTGCCTCCCAAATTGGCTCCCAACCTATCCCTTTTCATATTACTTTTTAGAGACCCACAGTCTTTGGCCAAAAGTTTGAAAATGACACAAAAAATTTTTTTTTCCCCTGATTCTGTTTCCCCCTCTGGTTTTTTGTGAGTTTGTCAAATTTTTTTATAAAAATACAAAAAAATACAATTTGCAATCATATTTGATTAACAAAAGCTTTTATTGAAAAAGGGGGTTAAGGATTTTTTTTTCGCCACCCGGGGGAACCCTTTAAATATTTCCCCAATGGGAACCTTCTTCCCCTCTTCCAGGGCCCGGGGGGGTACAAATTTTTCCCGGACGCGCCAAAAATCATTTTAGGGGGCCAACCCCCGGGGCCTGGGCCCCGCCCCCCTTTTGCTTTTTGGGGTAAAACCCAAAATTTTGTTTGGCCCTTTATTTGGGTTTTGCCCCCGGCCCTTTTGAATTTATTTGACCTCAAATTTAAAAATTATGGGTTTTTTAAAAATCTGGGAATTTTCCCCCCCCTCCCCCCCCCCCCCCCCCCCCCCAAAAAATTTTTTTTTTTGTTTTTTTTTTCCCTGGCTTTAGTTAACACCTTTTGCTTTTTGGCCCAAGGACCCAAAACCCCCTTTTGGCCCTAGAAAATTACCTTTTTAGGGGTGCTCCATCATGCTGGAAAAGGAAATTGTTGACCCCAAAATGCTTTGGAGGGTTGGGAAAATTTGTTTTTGGGGGAAAATTCCCCTTGGAAACCATTTTTTAAATTCGGGGAAATGTGTTTTTGGGCCCAAATGACTTTTAAAGAGGCCCCCCCCCCTTTGGCTGAGAAGCAACCCCACAAGGTTTTTCGGGATGCTTTAAAAGTTGGCATGAGACAAGATTTGGGGGGAAATCCCCTTCCCCTTGTCTCCCCGGAACAAGCTTTTTTTCCAGATTTTTCCAAAACATTCGGAAAGGGGTTTTTCTCAAGGGGAAAATAAATTTTAAACCCCATCCTCGGGGCATTTTCCACCCCCGGTACCTTTGGCAAATATCATTTTGCCCCTGTGTTTTTTCGGGAGAGAAGGGGCTTCTTTGGCCCCCCCTTACCCGGGCCCCCTTGCCCCCATGAGTCCCCGGGCCCCTCACAGTGCTGCAGATGCCCCCTAAACATTTGGCCTGCTCCCTTTTCCTGAGAAAAGGGGCCCCTTGAAACTGCTGGGAGCCCGACCCCAAGCGGGAAAACACTTTTAAGAGAAGGGGCCCCCCGGGCCGCGCTGGTCTTTCCCTTGGGCGCCCTGGACCCTTTTTTGGGCAAAAATTTGGAACCCTCCCCTGAATTCCTTGATAAAGGGGTTAGATTTTTTTGACTGAGGTGCAATCTTTCAAAGTTTCCCAACTTTTTCCCTGTTAGGCCAGTTTTTTTGAAAGGGAAAATGAGCCCTTGCCCGTGTTTCTTTGGGAGAAAACCTTTGGTTAACGAAGAGAAAAAAATGTTTCCCAACCCAACCTCCTTTTTTAAAAGGGGTTTTAAATGGTGGGATTTTTAAACTTAACATGACAGATTGATCCCCCACCCCCTTTTCCTCACCCAACACCCAAACCCCTTGTTAATGGAGAAAATCACTGAAACGATTTTAGCGGTTTTTAAGGGCAGGCCTCAATGAAGGGGAAAAATGTTTTTTTGGGGGAAAAATTTTTTTTTTCCCTTAGGCAAACTTTTGACTTTGAAATTTAATTGCGTTAAGCTGATCACTCTTTATAACATTTTTGGAGAAAAATGAAAATTGCCTTTAAAAAAAACCCCCTGATGCAGAAAGCCCAAAAAGGGGTTTTAAAATTTGGCGGCCCCCAGCTTTTGGGCAAACACAACCCCCAAATCTTTTTTTGCATTTGTAAAATTTCTAAAACCCAGGGGGAATGAGGATTTTGTAGTTTTCCCAACAGCGGGAAGGGGCCACCCAAGTTTTAACCCCCCCTGCAGAAAAAGACTTTGTAAAAATTTAACATTTGTATCATTCTAAAATTTTTTGGGCCCAAATGACTTAAACAGAAAAATGAAAAGGACACTTCACTGATGCCAAAGCTCACGGCACAAAGCGTTCAGAACTGCAGATAATTTGCAACCTAAATGTAATACAAAAAGGGAGGCGTTTTTAAAAGGGGTTTTTCCATGAAAAAAAATTGTGGACCCCCCCCGGGGAAAAAATTTGAAATGGAGCTTTTCCCGTACCTCTTACTACAAACCTCCTGGAGAAAATGGCGGGTTATTGGGGACTGGAGATAGGGGGATGACTCTTGAGGGGGGGGGGGGGGATATTGATGGTAACCACGGGAAGACTTAGGGGGACTGAGATAGCGGGTACTTTTCAAGGGCAGGGGGAACCGCAGAGACCTTGGACAATCGCCCCTAAAAGACTCGGACTCAAGGGGCCCCCAAAAGTTTAAAAGAGGTGAAAGGGAGGTTGGCCGCGGGGATAAGGGGGGGGGGGGTGGGCCCAAGGGAAACCCAACCCCCAAGGGATGGGGGAGACCCCCTTTGAGGAGGGGGTTTGGGGTTTGGGAAAAAAAGGTTGGGGATACCATTTTAAAGGGGTTTATAGTTTCCCCACTGGAGAAATTTGGGGGGGGGGGGGGTTTTTTAAATTATCAAAATGGAAAAAATGTTAACTCATTTTTTTTCCACGAATTGCCCGACTGGTTTTGGTAAGGGAAAAAGGGAAAATTTGGGGATAAATGGTCACGAGGGAGCCGGTATTTTTTTCTTCTCTTTAAATTCCCCTTTTTAAAAAAAAAAAAACGTGACCAGAGCGGGCCAAAAAAAAAGGTAGCTTTTCCTACTTACTTTTTTCCTTTTTGCTAAAACACCAAGGGCTCCCCGGGACCCACTTCTGTTCACTTCCAGGTTCTTCTTGTGACACACACAGGCCTGGAGGCACATGGACGTCTCTGTGAGTAAAGGGACTACCCACCCAGAAGTGGAGGCCGGGGTAGACCCCCCAGACCCAACCCACCAGCGGGGGTAAAACTTAAGGCGGGGAAATTTTTAAATTATAAAATAATATTTTTAAAAAAACCAAAAAAAACACACACAAACAAAAAGCCCCTTTAAAAAAGGGCCCTTTAGTTACTAAGGTTCATATGACTCACTAAACACTGCCTGGACCGGTTCCCCTTGGGGCACAAAAACCCAACCAGAAAAACACGTTTTCACAGGCTCTGTCTACACAGGAATACGGTCGGATTTTCGATAGTTTCAGTACTTTTTTAAAAAACGGCGAAAAATCCCCAACCCGTGCTGCCCAAAAGCAAAATGAATCCCTGCGCTTTTTAAAAAAATAAAAATAATACAGCCCCAGGTTCAGATTCGGGCCCGTTTTTGCCGTTTGGTTTTTCATACATTCAATTTTTACAAGGGGCGACCGCAGAAACTAAACCCGAACTTTTTTTGCTCCTATTACTTTTGGGGGCCCTAGCCTTTTACCCAAGGGGCAAAATTTCCCGTGTCTTTATTGTTCCCATAGCAAAGAGGAAAGCATGACCCGAAAAACCGCCCCAGAGAGTGGTTGTGCGTCCACACCACAGATAAAATGTACTCGTCGATCCCTTCCCCTGGGTTTTTCTGTTTAAAACCCCCCGCCCCGGGCCCATGCGGTTTTCAAGTCCCATTGACCTCCCTGAGGTTTTCCCACCCTGGATTGCCAATGTTTTTGGTGGTTTTCCCGCCCCCCCCCCCCCTCGCGAGGGGCATTGCACCCCCTCCCGCCCCCCCCCCCCCGAGTGCCAAATTTCCCCGCCCCCCGCCCCCCCCCCACCTTTTTGCAATTTCTTTTCCCGGCCCCCCCCCCGCCCCCCCCCCCCCCCTGGCCGGGGGTTGCCCCTTTCAAAACCGCCTCCCGCCCCCCCCCCCCCCCCCCCCTTTTCCGCGAAAATGCATTGCACGCCTCCCGCCCCCCCCCCCGGGCGAATTTAAAATTTTTAAAAGCCCCCCCCCGCCCCCCCCCTCGCGAGTGAAATTTCCCCGCCTCCCCCCCCCCCCCTCCGCGAAGTGCATTTCACGGGCCCCCCCCCCCCCCCCTCGCGAGTGCATTTCACGCCTCCCGCCCCCCCCCTTCCCGGGGGAGTGCATTTTTTTCGCCCCCCCCGCCCCCCCTGCGGTGCATTTCCCCGCCTCCCCCGCCCCCCCCTCGCCGAGTGCATTTTTACCCTCCCCCCCCCCCTCGCGAGTTTTCATTCCCCCGCCTCCAGCCCCCCCCCGCGAAATGCATTTTACCCCTCCCCCCCCCCCTCGCAGTGCAATTTTTACGCCCCCCGCCCCCCCCCCCGAGTGGCCCTTTCCCCGCCTTTCCCCCCCCCCCCGCGAAATGCAAAAATTCCCCCCCCCCCACCCCCCCCCCCCCCCCCCGGCCCAGTGCATTTTACCCCCCCCCCCCCCCCCCTTCCCCCCGAAAATGGGGTGGGATTTCACAAAGACGAGGCCCCCCGCCCCCCTCCCAGTGCATTATATTTTGGGGTGCGCCCCCCCCCCTCCGGGGGCATTTTTACGCAAAGGGAAAAAAAAAGGGAAACCTAGAAGGAAAAAAAATTTTGGGCCTTTTGATTTTCCCAAAAACCAACCCGTCCCCAAAAAATAAAAAGACCCCTGTTTAAAATTTTGGGGCCTAAATGGTGGGGGGCCCCAAACACCCAAACCCCAAAAACCCCCAACAATGGGGTTTTTTTTGGAAAAGGGAATCCTGTAATTTCCTTTATAAACTTCAGGGTCAAAAACCACAACCCCCGGGCCCCTATCAATTAACCCCGGCTTTCCATTTTTTTTTCGCTTTTTTTAAAGGGGGTTTGTCTTAACTTATTTGATTTTTAAACTTAACCTCATTTCCCGTTTTTTTGGTTTCCCCTTTTGAAAATTTCAAGGGGGCGGTTTTTGTTGGCTTTTTTCTTTGGGGTGCAGGTAGATTTGCCCAAAGGTTGTAGCTTTTTAAAAAACCAAAAGCTTTGGCCCGCCTATAAGGATTTGGGGAAAAGGGCTGTTGCTATAGAACCCCCTCTGGCGCCTTTTCAGGTTTTGAGCACCCAGGGCTGTTTTGCATAGTGATGGGGGAGCGGAATTTCAGCCCATCAAAAAATAAAAAATTAAAACCGGAATACCTCTTTTTTAAGATCTTTAATAAAAAAAACACAAAACCCGTAAATAAGCAACCCCTTTTTCCTTTAAACACAGGATTTTTAAGATGCATTTTTAGCCCCAGGGGGTTTTTTGGGGCTCTTTGGGCGTTGGGGGGCCCACCCAAAATTTTTTGGAAAGAAAAACATTTTTAGGACAGAATAATCAAGGACTATGTTGTCTCCCCACAATAATCCAAAACGTTAAGGCACGAGGAAAACCTCCTGACCGCCCAACCACTTTTTTGGGTAACCCCGGAAAAAACCCGTGTTTTTTAAGTTTCCCCCCGGGCCACTAAATTTCAATTTTATCGGCCCCTGAAGGTTAAAAGTTCCTTTAAAAAAAAAAAACCTGGGTTTTTCCCCCTTTTGGTACAACAATTTTCCCAAATTTTTTTGCCCCCCGCCCCTGCCCGGATCTCCCCTGCATGTGACAACTGGCTAAAAAAACAGAAAATAAAATTGGCAACACTTAAAAGGCCCAAAAGAAATGGGAATTCCCAAAAAGATTAACCCGCCCTGTGACACGCTCTACCCCCCCCAAAATATTGGGGAAACCCATAAAAAAGGATGGAAATATTGGCCCCCCCAAATTTTTTTTCTGCCCCCTAAACCCCCAAAAAGAAAACCCCATACACAGGACACGTCTTACAACCTTCAGCGCCTTAAAGGGATCGTCTCACCACAGACTGACGGCTTTTTCCCCTAGGATATGCCCACCCAAAAATCCGACAGGTTCCGGTCCCACCTCCGGGGGTTCCCCCACCTCCCCCTAAACCTTCCGTTCTCAAAACGGGGAGATGGTCTGGCTCCCCTTAGAAATTGAAAGGGAAAAACGGACAGGCCAAGTGGTATTTTTTTTTTTAATTAACTCAGAACTTCATGTCTACGGGAGGGGCCCCCCCCACCTCAAAAGTTTTCAGAAAGGGGGACGTTTTTTGGGGCTTGGGGTTTTTAACTGCCTTTGGGGGGAACCTTTGGATTTGGGAACCCAGTGTTTTGGGCCAAGACAACCCCCCTTTTACCAAATTTTGTAAAAAAACCCCCCGCCCAACCCTTTTAACTCCCTTTCCCTTTTTTTTACAACTAAATTCTAAGAATTTTTAAAATTCAGGGCTTTGGGTCAAACCCTTTTTAAAACCAAAAGGGACTCAAAATTAAAACAATCTCCAGCCAAGTTGCAAAAAAAACTGAATTGACCCCCGGGTTGACTCATCGGCCCACCAAAAAAACTAAAATTTTAAACCGCCCGCTCAACTCTCAGGGCCCTTTAAAAATTCCCCTTTCCCGTTGAGCCCCCAATCACAGGGTTTTTTCCCATTCTGCCCCAAAAAGGCCCCTTTTGTAAGCCCTTGTTTACTTTGATTTTGGGCCCCGTTTGTTTCTTTCACCTGCCCGGGCTCTTCTTCAAAATTTACCCCGGGTTTTTTGGCCTGGAACGACGCAAACCGGTTTTTTAAAACGGAAACAAATTAGGGGGGAAAGGGGGAGGGGAGGTGCGCACCCCCCAGGGAACCCCTTTCCCCCTGTTTTTTTATGCCCCTTTTTTTTCCCCTTTTCCCCAATCT
The DNA here is from genome assembly GCA_025379985.1 of Phyllomedusa bahiana. Lineage (NCBI taxonomy): Eukaryota > Metazoa > Chordata > Amphibia > Anura > Hylidae > Phyllomedusa > Phyllomedusa bahiana. Next base: position 29,176 of record JAODAL010013764.1, on the reverse strand, counting down.
AAAAATTTTGGGGCCACATAAGGAGTGGGTGGCCCCGTGCCCCCCGCCAAAAACCACCTGAAAAAAATCAAAAGCTCACTAATTTTGGCTGCCCCAGGAAGATTTTCAGGTGGGAAACCCCCTGGCGACTTTTTGTCCCCCCCCCGGGGCCTTTTTTTTTTAAGGTTTTTTTTTGCAAATTTTTCCCGGTGGTTCCCCCGGAAAAAATCCCTGTGGGGCTTTAAAAAAAACAAATGGTGCTGCTTTTCCCCTTGCCCCAGATCCAGGGTTTTCCATGTTTTCAAGCCTTCCCTGCCCTTACACCTACAAAGGGGTTTTTTCTTCACTACACACATTGATGGGGTATTTTTGGATCTGTCTCCAACCCTTTCAGGGGCCCGAGGGGGGGGGACCTGACCATCCCCCCCTTTATAACCCTCCCGTTCTTTAACAGAAAATGGTCGGGAACTCTCCCTTTGAAAGAAAAAAGGGGTGGACATCAGCACTTGGCTAAATATGAAACCCCATTCCCTTTTTTATGGGAGAGTCCCAACCCCCTCTCTGTCCCCGAACCAAGAGGTTTTTTGGGGACCGCCCTATTTTAGGGGAAAAGGTCTTTTTGTGAGACCACCCCTTTTAAAAAAGGGGAAAACTCTATATCTGACCCATCCCTTTTTAAAATCCAAAAAAAAAGGGCACCTGACCCCTTTTTAAAATCCAAGGGGATGTACTTTGACTCCCATGGACTAAAAAGCCATCAGGGACATAAATTACAACGGGGCTAAGGTACAGCATTAGGACAAACTAAAGCCAAAACAGTGAGACCGTCCATGACCACCACTGACACACATATTGTCCACCTGACTGAGTGGGACGGGTCATTTTGCTTCTTGGAAAACGGGACCTCATCGCAAAAGCTTTTGGGGGGGGAAACAGAAAAGAATATATGGCAGGGAGCCTGCAAATTCCCACATCCCCCAAAACCCCAAAAATGATCCCAAACCCCCTCCGTACGGGGGCAGTGTAGCAAAACCTTCGGATAAACCTTTGAAAACCCGGGTGCGGGTCGTCAGAAAAATGGACCGACTCCCAAAAAATATAAAAAGTTGGTTTCCAAATTAGTTTGATGCCCGTGCCCAAAAGCAAAATTTTTTTTTAAGTCCTTACCTATCTTTTTACATAAATGTCTTTTCCCCGTATTTGCATCTTCTTTGTTCTTTCAATTCTTTCCTGTAACTGCATTTTTAAATTTTTTTGCAAAATTAAAAATCAAAATTTTAATTTTTTATTTTTTTGTAAATTTGGGGAAAACCACATTTGTTTTTCAATAAATGCCTGAATCCTTTTTGGGTTTAAATCAGATTTAAGCAAAAACTTTACCCCAAAATCTGACCCCCAGGTTTCCCTACCATTCAAAAGCAGAACTTTGTTCCCTTTTTGCTTGTCAGTGTTTTTTTCCGAATAGCTGGATTATTGTATCAAAAAGTGTAAACAGCCTGAGTTCCCCATTTACTACATAAATTTTCCCTTTAAAAACATGCGCCGTGTATGGGGGTCCAAAGTCGGAGGTTTGGGAAATTGAGGAGTCGGGGCTTTTGCTTGCCGACTCTACAGCCCTGGTAGAAACGACATAGAAACCTTCTTATTGCCCGGTCTCCTAGACTTGCAGGCGAGTGCACATTGCGCGGCCAGGCTTATCCCTGGGTCAGTCCGGTATACGAACCATCCACGCTCTGTCCGGTGAGGACCTTTTAAAAAACCTTCCCCCACAAAAGAGGAAAAAATTTCCCACAAAATCTTTGACCGTCTGTATAAAAAAACCAAGGGAAAAATGCTCCTATCAGGCGCGGCTTCACCCCTTTTTCACCTCTAAAAAAGCCTCAGACCCGGACGCATCTCGCTTTCCTGCCGCGCTGCAATCTCGGCAAGGGACGGTTTACGGCGCTAATCCTTCAGAGCCGAACGTCACAAATGCATCACTTTCGGTTCACAACATTTGTAGAAAAATACAGCCCAACGTCATTGAAGCCTGCAGCACATACAATGATCTGCAATGTGTGCTCCATCATCCACCCCCGGGTAGGGGATTTAACCCCCCGAAAAGGAATAAAAACCAACACGGGATTTAACCAAAAATGTTGGGGGGGGTAGAGAATGCCTCCCCTCCCCGGCGATCTGCTCTATACACGACTGTACCCTAAATGACCGAATACACCGCGTCTCCCAGAAGAGACGCTCTGTTCCTGTCGAGTCATCAGCTGACTAAACTGTAGCCTTCAGGCCTACTCAAACCTGAGTCAACGAGCCACCCCTGCAAACCTCATTCAGCAAGTATACAAGTAACATGACCGTCCCCTAGGATTCCCCAAAAAACCTTATGGAGCTCAAATCTTGGATTAACTTCCGGCCTCCCCGTAAAGGGGTCGTCTACCTTATGAGGACTTTTACCTCCAATGTAGGCACTTTCTCAAAGAAAAAGCTAATTTACAACAATTCCCTACAGCAACAGGGCCGCAGCTCCACAACCCCCCTCTCAGGCCGCTTGAACTGTAACAAAGTTTTATTGGTACAGAATAAAAATAGCAAAAGTCACTACAACTCGACGGTGCTCAGACCGTTTCTCCTTTGGCCCACCTACACCAAAATACACCTCCTCCGCATACTAGGGCTACGGCAACATTAGCGCTGTCCGCTCCGCTTTTCCATCATAAGAACAAACAATAAAAGAAGAACAGCAGCTCCGGATCAGTTTCATGATAACCGCCAATGGTGCCTGACAGACCCCACCGACTATAATGGCGTTCGGCCAGATGTCCATCATGATGCCCCCATCTGACCTGACAAAATACCGCCCAAAATACATTTTTTTTCAGTCTTTTTTCCCCCTACCCTTGTCCCCATTCCCAAAACCATTTCGGCCTTGCATAACCGGGCTACATTGACGCTGTCATTCCTGGTCGTCTCACACTTCTGGCGCCGGACAGACCCCACTGACTAGTCGGGTTTCATTCATCTGATCGGACAAAACCATGAAAAGGCCCGAGTTTTTCTGACCTACCAGCCTTTTTTCCATTCAGATTAAACAAGAATGGGGGTTGGTAATTTCCCATCATGTCTCCCATATGACTGGACAATATAGTGCAGCCCTATTCCATTACAGCCACCAACAGTAATGGGGGTCGGTCATGTTTCCACCATCATGCTCCCCATCTGACCAGACAATACGGCACACCAATTGTAATGGGGGTCGGTCAGGTTTCCGCCATCATGCCCCCCATCTGATGGTAGAGGCCTGCACTAGATTGTCCCATCAGATGGGAGGCATGATGGTGGGAAACCTGAAAACCCCCCATTACGTTGGGGGGAGTAATGGGCATTCTATGCACCCCTTTCCTTTAAAACCACCAAAGTAATGGGGGTCGATCATGCCCCCCATCTGCTGGACAATAGGGGTGAGAACTCTTCCATTCAGCCCCCAAAGTAATGGGGGTGGGTCGGTTCCCATCAGCCCCCCATTGAGGAAGAGGCCTGCACTAAATTGTCCCCAAACAATGGGGCGGGATCCCCCCCCCCCCCCCCCCCCCCCCCCCTTTTTTTTTCCTTGGGGACAATCTAGTGAGGCCTCTTTCCAAAAAACCCAACAGTAATGGGGGCGATCAGCCCCCTCTAAAGGACAATTGCTGCGACCTAATTTTATTACAGACATCAACAGCAATAGGGGTCGAGTGCAGGCCTCTTTATTACAACCCCAAAAAAGGGGGGTCAATCAAAGTCCCCATCTGACCAGACAATCTAGTGCAGGCCTCTTCCATTACAGCCACCAGCAGTATTGGGGGTCAATCATGTCCCCCATCTGACAGGACAACATGGCGTAACAATAGTAATGGGGGGTTAGGTTTCTATCATCATGCCCCCCCCCCCCCCCATCGATCGACAAAAGTGCAGACCTCTTTCCTTAACCACCAACAGAAAATGGGGGTCGGTCAGGTTTCCCATCATGCCCCCCATCTGACCGGACAACATGGCGCACCAATAGCAATGGGGGTCGGTCAGGTTTAACATCATGCCCCCCTTGCTGACAATCTAGTGCAGTTTCCCCTTTGGGCCCCCCTATAGGGAAAGGGCCCCACCCTGGCTGCCTATACCAGCGCCGGTCACCGCCACGACCCGGCGACCGTACGCGCGCATGCGGCATCACCACAACACCGATAGTACGGTCTGAGGCAGGTATACCAACTTCTGGAAGGTTTCTTGCTGCAGTGGCACGCTGGATCCTTACTGCCCCATTCCGAGGGTAACGCCGTCAGCATTCTCTGAGGGGCGGCCTCTTCAGCGCTGGATGTGATCACCATCGATGAGCTCTTCTACAGCAGAACGCCCTGGGAGTCTAGGTAGTCACAAGCCGGGAAGTCACAAGCCGACAGCAAATTCAAAAAAACATACAAAAAAAAAATAATAATAATAAAAATCATCAGAAACTAAAAGCGTTGGCGGGTGAAGCGTCAGTCCGGAGCCGCTACAGGTGGGTGACGGAGCCTCCTAGAGCCGCTCCAGCGGCAATGCTGTACTCCAGGACGGGCCGCTGTCGGATGATGAGAGTAATAATCCAGTCATTGAGGACGATGAGGAAAAACCCTGTTCCACCAAGTGCAATAGGCCGGGGCCAGGCTGGGCCTTATCTTTGGAGAAGCATGCTACCCGCTGACGGCAGCGGAGACGAGACGAGGCACGGCGCCGCCGCTCCGAGGCTCCACTCCACGGCCCCGGGATGATCCAGGGCAAGGTGAACGCGGGTCATGGAAGGTCACGTCCCGGAGACTCCGGCGGCCTCGGTGCCGCACACACACGCACACAGCCGGGGAGGAGGAGGCCTAGGCGGCTGCCGGGCCTGCGGGGAGCCGCGATGCTGGAGGTCCCGGGCCCGATGAGCGCGATCCCCCCGGCTCTGGAAACTCTTGTGCTCTCCTAGGTCTGAGGCTCCACACCCTGGGATGTACCACTGCAGCCACCAACGCAGGGGGGAGGCGCGTCACAGACACAATACTAGGTGACTTCCTCGGGCCGGGCCCACCCCCCTGCGGCGGGCCGTGCGTGTGTGTCAGCCCCGGCCGCCCGCCCGCTACTGCCACCGCCGCCTCCCACAGCTTCAAACCATTTATAGTAACGTAAGCAGATCTGTGTCAGAAGTGGGCGCGCTCCCGCCGCCGCCGAGTGTGCGCGCGCGCCCGCCGCTTCCGTTTCAAAACGGGCGGGAAACAAACCCCCCCCACCCCAGCCCCCTCCCCACAGGGCAGCGGGCGCCTTATCTGTCGGAGCGCGGCCCTTCCCCGGCAGCGGCGATGAGGACGACGAGGAGAGCAGGCGGCCGCTGCCGACGACAAGACATTCTTAAGTGAGAGGGGGGACGGCGCTGGGAGCTTCCGAAGCTTCCCCTGGTTGCGCTCCGCTCTACGAGCCGGGCTGTGTGGGCGGTAGAGCGAGCGGGAGGAGGGCTCTGCTCTAAACTGACAGAGACATGTTTGATTCTGCTGAGTCACCCGCCCGTCTCTGAGGCGCTCGGCGGACGTGTCCAACTGCGGGCGGGCGGGAACACGCGCGCGGCAGGAGGAGGAAGGGGGGGGGGCGCGCTGCCCCAAGCTGCACCAACGCCTTAGCAACAAGGCGCCCATTGGCTGGCGCGCGTAGCGGGAACGGAGGAGCGTCGGACGCCATTGGCTGAGCCGCCGGCCCCGCCGCCGCTGATTGGCTGCTCGCGCAGGGACTCCGTGAAGCAGCTGATAAAGCAGCGAGTGAAACAGGCGCAACCATGGGGGAGTTTGATAGGAGAGAATCTGATCTCACAGTACAATGTACAGACGCCCCATCACTGCCGGGGAGAGGGGGACACAGAGCGCCCCCAATACAACCGGACAGAGGGGGCACCACAGCGCGCCCCCCCAACACTGCCGGCGAGAGTGGGCACCACAGCGCCCCCCCCCCAACACTGCCAGACAGAGGGGGCCACAGAGCGCCCCCAATACAACCGGACAGAGGGGGCACCACAGCGCCCCCCCCAACACTGCCGGCGAGAGGGGGACACCCCGGCCCCCCCCCCCAACCACGCCAGACAGAGGGGGCCACAGAGCGCCCCCCCAACACCGCCAGACAGAGGGGGCCACAGAGCGCTCCCCCAACACCGCCAGACAGAGAGGGCCACACAGTGCCCCCCCCAACACCGCCAGACAGAGGGGGCCACAGCGCGGGCCCCCCCCCAAACCACCCCAGGACAGAGGGGGCCACAGAGCGGCCCCCCCCCCCACACCGCCAGACAGAGGGGGCCACTGAGCGGCCCCCCCCAACGAACAGAGGGGGCCACAGAGCGGCCCCCCCCCCCCAACACCCAGACAGAGGGGCCCAGGCCCCCCATCAACGGACAGAGGGGGCACCACAGCGCCCCCCCAAACACTGCCGGCGAGAGGGGGCACCACAGCCCCCCCCCCCCAACACGCCAGACAGAGGGGGGCCACAGAGCGCCCCCCCCCAACACCGCCAGACAGAGGGGGGCCCCAGAGCGCCCCCCCAACACACGCCAGACAGAGGGGGGCCACAGAGCGCTCCCCCAACACCGCCAGACAGAGGGGGCCACAGAGCGCTCCCCCCCAACACCGCCAGACAGAGGGGGCCACAGAGCGCCCCCCCCCCAACACCGCCAGACCGAGGGGGCCACAGAGCGGCCCCCCAACACCGCCAGACAGAGGGGGCCACAGAGCGGCCCTCCCCCCAACACCGCCAGACAGAGCGGGCCACAGAGCGGCCCCCCCAACACCGCCAGACAGAGGGGGCCACAGAGCGGCCCCCCTCCCCCCCCAACACCGCCAGACAGAGGGGCCACAGAGCGGCCCCCCCCCCCCCCAACACCGCCAGACAGTGGGGGCACAGAGCGGCCCCCCCCCCCCCCAACACCGCCAGACAGAGGGGGCCACAGAGCCCCCCCCCCCCAACACCGCCTGACAGAGTGGGCCACAGAGCGGCCCCCCCCCCAACACCGCCAGACAGAGGGGGCCACAGAGCGGCCCTCCCCCCAACACCGCCAGACAGAGGGGGCCACAGAGCGGGCCCCCCCCAACACCGCCAGACAGAGGGGGCCACAGAGCGCCCCCCCCCCCAACACCGCCAGACAGAGGGGGCCACAGAGCGGCCCTCCCCCCAACACCGCCAGACAGAGGGGGCCACAGAGCGCGTCCCCCCCCCAACACTGCCGGTCAGAGGGGGCCACAGAGCCCGGTCCCCCCCCCCCCCCCCCAACACTGCCGGACAGAGGGGGCCACAGAGCGCTCCCCCCCCCCCCAACACTGCGGACAGAGGGGGCCACAGAGCGCGCCCCCCCCCCCAACACTGCCAGACAGAGGGGGCCACAGAGCGCCCTCCCCCCCCAACCCCGCCAGACAGCGGGGGCCACAGCGCGCCCCCCCCCCCCAACACCGCCAGACAGAGGGGGCCACAGTGACCCCTCCCAACACTGCCGTACAGAGGGTGCCACAGTGACCCCCCCCCCACCCCTCCCAAACACTGCCGGACAGTGGGGGCCACAGTGACCCCCCCCCCCCAAACACTGCCGGACAGAGGGGGCCACAGTGCCCCCCCCCCCCCCAACACTGCCGGACAGAGGGGGCCCCACAGCGCCCCCCCATCCCCAACACCGCTGGACAGAGGGGACCCACACAGCACCCGCCTGACCAGAAGTGGGAGCCTGAAGCTGTAGAACCACCCACAGGCAGACCAGGAAGTGGGAGCCTGAAGCTGGCTGGGACTGCCATTGCATGGCGAGAAAACCCCTTTAAGGTTCTGTTCACACCGACATCAATTCTATTTTTCTGTTCTGTCAACTCGGCAAAGAAACCTAAAACAACCTGAGTTCCGCATCGGACACTGATGGCGCTTGACAGACCCCCGTGACCTACAGGGGTCCATGATGTTCCGTCATGGTGTCTATTGCTCTGTATACTGTGTAAGTATCAAACAAGACAGAGTCTTCAACAGAGGCTCTAAAACATACACATCAAACTCCAGGCCGAACCCAACCGACCCCGACGTCACTGTATGTGGCCCTCAAGAGCTTGGACGCAGTGACAGGAATGCACAAGGTCGGGCTCTCCACTTTCTCTGGAGAACGTAGCCAGTTGGCATAGGTGGTGGCACCAACACGAAGAGGGCGCCATCTTGGATCTGGAGCAATGGCGCACTCCTCCCCAACAGCATCACTCAGGTGGTGGCACAGCTCGGACCTCCTACTCGGAGGTAGCTAAAGAGGTGGAAGGGGCTGGATATGCTATAAACTTAAAAGAACATCATAGCCTTCTGACCCCGTGGCGTGCAGTGCCTTGAGGGCAACCATCTCCTCTCACTCCCCCTTATATACTTGCAGGTCAAGATCGGCTGTGCAAGGGTAAGAGGTTCCTGAGGTACAAAATATCAACCATGTGAAAATCCACGGTACCTTGAGGGCAACAGTGCCGACATGGCCCTTACGGAAAACGAATGACATCCCTGCTCTAAGCACTCCCTTCAACTAAAATGCAAAGACACCATCTCCTCTCACTCCCCCTTATATACATGCAGGGCAAGATCAGCTGAGCAAGGAGGTTCCTGAGGTACAAAATATCAACCATGTGGAAATCCACGGCGCCTGAAACCAGTTTCACGTAAACACAGATTCTGCAGAGTGGGAAACTGGTGGGATCTGACAAAACCTGCAACAATGTCCACCCTCTATAAACTTACCCAGCACCTTCAGAAGTTGACGCAGTGGGGACTTTAAAGGGGTTGTCTCACTACATCGATTCCTCTCACCTCAGTCCTGTTTTCTTGGTTTCACTTTAAATTCAGGGGCGTTTACCGGCTTCTACTAGACTGCAGTAGAAGCCAGGTCTGTAGCTTTTTTTGTTGTTTATCATCAGAGATGGAACAGGTCTGTAGCTATAGCAACCAGTGCTGGCAGCCTATCATCAGAGATGGAACAGGTCTGTAGCTATAGCAACCAGTGCTGGCAGCCTATCATCAGAGATGGAACAGGTCTGTAGCTATAGCAACCAGTGCTGGCAGCCTATCATCAGAGATGGAACAGGTCTGTAGCTATAGCAACCAGTGCTTTGGGAGCCTATCATCAGAGATGGAACAGGTCTGTAGTTTTAGCAACCAGTGTGGCGCCTATCATCAGAGATTGAACAGGTCTGTAGCTATAGCAACCAGTGCTGGCAGCCTATCATCAGAGATGGAACAGGTCTGTAGCTTATAGCAAACCCTGCTGGCAGCCTATCAGAGTTTGGAACAGGACTGTAGCTATAGCAACCAGTGCTGGCAGCCTATCATTAGAGATGGAACAGGTCTGTAGCTATAGCAACCAGTGCTGGCAGCCTATCAAACAGAGATTGAACGGTCTGTAGCTAATTTGCAAACCTGAGAAGCTGATGCAGCCCATAGAAGAGGGGATATATAGGAATAGGTAGGACATTGTTAATGGACACCTATTGTAAAGTGACTTGTTTTTGCAAGATCTTTAAGATAAAAAGCAGCGATCCCTGTAGTGAGACAACCCCTTTAAGGGGATATTCACACAGCGTTTATCAGATACGTGTTTGGGTACGTATTTTGGAACCAAACACGTATCTATCAATGCTCAGTGTGATTTACATTTATTTCAATGTAAAACACGCAGTGGCGTTCAGATGATACGTGTTTTACAGGCGTCTTTCGGATCCAGTCAAAGGCCCTGTTCACACGACGGACGTGAACGAGGTTATGGCCGCGGGTTCCGCGGCCAAAACCACGTCCAAATCGCGCCCACTTTATTAACATTTCCCACTTCCTGTGGGAAACCGCGTTAATATTCACACGCCGCGGGTTTGGGGCCGCAGCCTTGCCGCACCTGTTTGAGAACTCTCCTGTCAATTCTTGATCCGCTTTACGCATCCGACGCCCTATTTAAATCTATAGGCTGCGCTTCTGCTGCACAGAACACGTATCACACTTTGTATACGTTTTACGCAGCACTTTTCAATATGTTCTGTGCCCTCAAGGTACTGGAAAACGCCGTGTGAACATCCCCTAAAAGTCCATGTAGAAGAATCGGCAACAACATCCGTCCCGTGCCCTTATGATTGTCAGGATAGGACATGACAATTACGAGGAGTCCTTCACGTCACCCCAAACACCTACAAGACTGACAAACAGCAGAAAATGGCCGTCCCTCCTCCAGGTCTTGGGCACTAGATTTACCCTGGGATCACAGCTAATACACTGATGTCACCGAACTCGACGTGTTCTGGTCAATTTTGCCAAACACTAGTTGTGAGGGACCATAAAGTAATATTAGTTGATTTGTCACAGTATGTTGACAAAAAACAGTAACGCAAGACCAATTTGAGGGGGTGAGAGCCGGTTGTGGTAGTTTCTCTGAAACAAAGTCTAAAGTTTTTGTTGGCCCAATGGGCCCTCGATGGACGACGGTAACGTTCAGGATCCTTCTTGGATGTAAAGCTCCTTGAGGGACACTTTGGGGGAGATCTTGGGGTACTTTGTTAGAGAGTGAACGAGTAGTTTCCCGATTCGTCAGTAAGTTAACTTAAATTCGCCACAGAAGCATGTCAGAACCAGATGGGGATTACCAAATTTAAAATGCTACTTCTTCCACCCAATATCATGAAACATACCCTAAACAACACTAACAAATGGTTAACCATTACCCATATACACCCTTATCTCTATAGAACCAAAAAAAAAAAAAAATTTTTTTTAGAAAAAAAAACAAAACACCCCCCCCCCCCCCCCCCCCCCCCCCCCAAGAAACAACAAAAAACAAAAATAAAAGAAAAAAAAAAAAAAAAACAAAAAAAAATAATTAAAAATAAAAAAAGATGTTTATTAATATATATAATATATTAAAAAAATAGAAGAGATAAATATGATATATACGTTTGGGGGGGGGGGGTGGGGGGGGGTAATACTCAATGGTTAAGAACTTTTATATACCCCCCCCCCCCCCTCTACACACGAATATATATATATTTTTTTTAGTATATATATGTGTTTTTTGTGTGTGTGTCTTTTTTCTTTTGCGGGAGGTTAGGTCAGTTTGCAACGTCATTTGGAAGATCCAGTAAAAGTTATTTTATTTTTGGCTCAATTAATGTACACTCTAATGCCCCCCTCCCCCTCCCTCCAGTTTGTGAAGAGGACAAAAATGAAAGTAGATTTTTTTTGGCAATTTATTTTAAACAAGAATAAACTGAAATCTCCCACTGGTACATAAAGTATTCAGACCCTTTGCTGTGACACACTCATATGTAATCACATGCTGCGTCATTTCCTTATGATCCTCCTTGAGATGGTTCTACTCCGTTCATGTGAGTCAGCTGTGTGTGTAAGTAAAAGCTGATTTGTAACGCTTGATTTAGGAAAGGCACACACCTGTCTATTGTAAGACACCTCACAGTGCATTTCTGAGAGCACATGAGAATCATTGGTCTAAGGAACATGCCCATGTGTAGCTCTCAAGGTTCCGATAAGAGCACAGTGACCGCCATAATCCTAATAAATGGAAGAGTTTGGGCACGACCGCACACTTCTTCCTCGACACGCGCCGTCCAAGATGCCAAACTAAGCAATCGTTGGGAGTATGAGCCTTGGTGAGATGATAAAGAAGAAACCACCCAAGATTCACTGTGGCTGAGCTCCAGAGATGTGCAGGAGGGAGACGGGGAAAACAGTGTCACAAAGATCTCTATTCAACGCTGCAGATTACCAGGCTGTCGGGTGCTTTATGGCAGAGTGCGCCGACGGAGCCTCTCCTCAGTGCCAAGCTTAGGAAAAGCCGCAGACGGAAGCACTTCCCTCGTGACAAAGATATAGGATAAGCCCGAGACGGAATGCCGCTGTCCTCAGTGCAAGACATAGGAAAGCCGCAGGACAGAAGCATTCCGTAAGTGCATGACCACTGGAAAGCCGCAGACGGAATGCCTCTCCTCAGTGCAAGAACAGGAGCAGCAAGTGACGGAAGCCTCACCTCAGTGCAAGACACAGGAAGCCGCAGCAGAAAGCCTCTCTCTCAGTTGCAACTCACATTTGAAAGCCGGCAGAAGGTAAGCCTCTCTCCTCAGTGCAACACATATGAAAGACGCTGACAGTAAGCCTCTCCTCAGTGCAGACATATGAAAGGCCGCATGACGGAAGCCTCTCCTCAGTGCAAGACATCTGAAAGCCGCAGACGGAAGCCTCTCCTCAGTGCAAGACACATGAAAGCCGTAGACGGAAGCCTCTCCTCAGTGAAGAACATTCGGAAAGACGCGACAGACGGAGTCCTGTCTCCTCAGATGCAAGGACATAGGACATAAGCCGCAGACGGAAGCCTTTCCTCATTGCAAAGACATAGGAAAGCGCCAGACAGAAGACCATTCCTCAGTGCAAGACATAGGAAAGCCGCAGACGGACGCCTTCTCAGGTGCAAGAACACAGGAAAGCCGAGACGGAAGCCTCTCCTCAGTGCAGGACACAGGAAAGCCGAAGACTGAAGCATCTCCTCAGTCGCAACACATATGAATGCCGCAGCGGAACGCCTCTCCTCAGTGCAACACATATGAAAGCCGCAGACCGAAGCCTCTCCCCCAGTGCAGACATATGAAATGCCGCAGACGGAAGCCTCTCTCTGTGCATAGACCTTAGGAAAGCGCAGACGAAGCCTCTCCTCAGTGCCAAGACACATGAAAGCCGTAGAGGAAGCCTCTCCTCAGTGCAAGACATAGGAAAGACCGCAGACGGAAGCCTCTCCTCAGTGCAAGACACCATGAAAGCCGTATGCGGAAGCCTCTTCCTCCCAGTTTTGGCAGAAATAGAAAGCCGCAGACGGAGCCTCTCCTCAGTGCAGAAATAGGCAAGCCGCAGATCAGTTTTGCAAAAAAAAAAAAAAAAAAAACAACACATGACAAGACAAAGATTGAACTTTTTGGTTGTTAATTGTAAGCGTGAGAGAAAATCCAGGGCCCTGCTCAACACCTGCCCAATACAATCCCAGCCAGTGACAATGGTGGGGCATGCATCATGCAGGGGGAACTGGGTCGACTGGTTGCATTGAAGGGAAAGATGAATGCGGCCAAGTACAGAGATATCCTGGATGAAAATCCTTTCCAGACGCTCTGGACCTCAGACTGGGCCAAAGGGTTCTTCTTCCAACAAGACAATGAACCCTATGCACACAGCTAAAATAACAAAGCAGTGACTTTTTTCCCATTCCTGAATGGACCAGCAGAGCCCTGACCTAAACCCAATGGTGATCTTGGAGAGACTTGAAAAATGGCGTCCACCAAACGTTCACCCTCCCAACATGAGGGAACTGGAGAGGATTGCCAAGGAAAATGCAGAGGATCCCCAAATCCAGGAGGTGAAGACTTGTTGACATCATCCCAGAAGACTCATGGGCTGTACCAGATCAAAAGGTGCTCTCTACTCAATATAGAGCGCAAAGGGGTGAATACTTTAAGGCCATGGGAGATTCTCAGTATTTTCTTGTTTAATAAATTAGCAAAAATATCTACATTTGTTTTGTTTGTTTTTCTCAAGGAGGGGGGGGGGGAGGGGTGGGACAGAATGTACATTTAAAAAAAATGAACTTTTTGGATCTTACCAAACGGCTGCAATGAAACAAAGTGAAAAATTTAAGGGGCCTGAATACTTTCCATACCCACTGTACGTCTACAATCCACAGCAGCAGAAGACATCACCGACATCATGTTTGCTTTCTAGAGGCCACAACTCCCCATTTATCGGATTCGGCTGCATCTTCCCTCTCAGATGTCAGGGCGGTGGTAGAGAAGACGCCGCTCATGGGAAGATTTGCTCCGGGATCACGGGAATATGAGCAAAGTTCTTACAAGTTCTCAAAACTTTTGTCAACAACTTTTCAGGCCATGAAGCAGTGAACACATCTAAAGAAAACCCCAAAACCACAATCCTACACAATGGTGGGATGTAGAACGAATACACACGAGACAAGAGTCCCACCCTCACCCCAACAAGCAGAGACCCTATCGAGCGCACCAGAATGAAGACCCCTGCCCGCTCTTTTCATACCCCCATGTCCTAAGCAGGAGGGTCAGAACCATAGAGATGAAATAGCACAGAATTACCCAGTATGAAGGGAGGGAGACCCCTTTAATAGAAAGCTCAGAGAGACGCAATTACATTCCTTACTACTCAATCTACATTTAGTATTTTCAAACCAGCTCCAACCACACCCCAAAAAAAAATGCTGTTTGGGAGGGGACAGGAAGGGTGTTTGGGTACATATGACACACATACATGAACCTACATATACTCCACCTTTAAGCCGGCCCCGTTCCAGCGCCGCTGCTGCCCCCTCCTGATAATGTCACAGTCCTTGGTCACGTTGCAGCCAATCGTCTCTCCCGGTTTGATCAGCATGTGACCTCTGAGGACCTGTCGATTTGGCTGCAGAGTAGTACTACGAGCTGTGTACATTCATCATCGGTGCTGGGACGGAGCAGGTTTCAGAAGGTAAAGTGAGGTTTTTCCCCGATTTCCATTTTAACCCCTCCCTGACCAGCAGTGGCCTCACTGAACGATGCCGGTGAGCAATTTGTCCGATGTGGACTGCAATCAATCATTAGGTCAGGATCCACACTACTGTCACCGATGACGAACCCTCTCAGGATCTGAAAACCAGACTTACTAAAAAAAAAACACCCCAATGTTAAACCAAACCTGGCAGCGGTGAGCTGTACTGCTCAACCATAATGGCGCGGTTCCAGTATTTGGGATTGAAGCCGCGTTTGGTTGCCACGGGACAACACCTTGTGGGTTATAAAGCTGGCGCCCTTCACTGCGCTCTGCCCCTTTACACCTGCAGCGCTGGGGCTCACAATCCACAGATAAGCAGTCCTCTCCATTCACCCACATTAGAGATGATGCAAGCCCAGGATAGTCACTGAGCCCCGCTGCGTCGGAGCCCATGTCGCGGATTCTGTCAAATGACAGAACAAAGAAGTGGGCTGCCCCAACAGACACTGATGGAAACCCAATGGACCAGCGGACCCCATTGTAGTGAATTTAATCCGTTAGGTGCTGTTCATGTTCGCCCTTACATGGGTCCCGTTCCATCTCTAAACAGAACCTCCGCTGCAGATGTGACCCGGCCCTCACACGGTGCCATCCTGTTGCTGGAGCTACTAGCTCAGCTGCTAGCAGCAGCCCCTCATCACACAGCAGACCCCGATACAAAGGGGGACCCTCCTCACCCACATCTTCATGCCCGGTCCTAGCAGAACGCCCCAAGTGTCAACCCGATCCTTGCCATGTAATCATGCCTTACTGGGTCCAAGCAGGACGTCCCCAAAGTGTCCTAGTGACCTTCTGCCGATGTAATCCGCCATAATGGCTTCCTCAGCTGCATGCCAAAGGTCACATCCTGCCGATTGTAATCCGGCCATTACTGGGGCCCAGCAGGATGCCCCAAATGTCGTGTCCATCTGCAATGTAATCCGGCCATGTACTGGTACCAGCAGGATGCGCCTGAAGTGCGCCCATCTGCACAATGTATCGGCCTAGACTGGGTCTAGCAGAATGCCCCAAGATGTCACGCCATTCCTGCCATTGTAATCGGCCATACTGGATACTAGCCAGGATTGCCCAATTGTCAACCCAACCTGTGTCATGTAATTCCGGCCATTACTGGGTCCTAGCAGGATGCCCCATGAGTGTAGCACCCATACTTGCACACATGTATATTCCAGCCTGATACTGGGATCTAGCAGGACGCCCCAAGTGTTCCACCCATCTGCCAGAGTAAACGGCCATACTGGGTCTAGCAAGAATGCCCCTATGTGTCGCTCATCCGCACCATTGTATATACGGCCATACTGGGGTCCTAAGCTGGACACCCCGCAAGTGTCTCCCATCACTGCCAATGTAATCCGGCCCTGTGTACTGGGTACCTAGCAGATTGCCCATTAAGTGTCGCCATTCCTGCCCAATGTAAATGCCGGCCATACTGGGTCCTTGAGGTATGCTCAGAAGTGATCACCCATCCTGCCAATGTAATCCGGCCATACTGGGTCCTAGCAGAATGCCCAAGTGTCACCATCCTGCCAATGTATATCGTCCATACTGGGTCTAGCAGAATGCCCACAAGTGTCCCCCCATCCTGCCCGATGAAATGTCAGCCATACTGGGTCCTAGCAGGACGCCCCAAGTGTCACCCATCCTGCCAATGTAATCCGGCCATACTGGGTCCTAGCAGGATGCCCCAAGTGTCACCCATCCTGCCAATGTAATCCGGCCATACTGGGTCCTAGCAGAATGCCCCAAGTGTCGCCCATCCTGCCAATGTAATCCGGCCATTAGTGGGTCTAGCAGAAATGCCCCAAGTGTCACCATCCTGCCACATGTATTCCGGCCATACTGTGGTCCCAAGCAGTGAGCCCCATGTGTCGCCTCCATCCTGCCAAATGTATTTCCGGCCACACTGGGTCCTAGCAGGATGCCCCAAGTGTCACCCATCCTGCCAATGTAATCCGGCCATACTGGGTCCTAGCAGAATGCCCCAAGTGTCGCCCATCCTGCCAATGTAATCCGGCCATACTGTGTCCTTGTGTGTGAAATGCCCCAAGGGTTGTCGCCATCCTGTCCGTATGTGATCCGGCCTATACAGTGGTCCATAGCCAGAACTGGCCCCTAAGTGTCGCCCATACTGCACGATGGTTAATCCGCGGCGCTATACTTTCAAGTGGTTCCGTAGGCAGGATGCCCATGTGTTCACCCATGTCCTGCGATGTAATTCGGCCATATTCTGGGGCCTTAGCAAGTAATGCCCTCAGATGTTGTCGCGGCCACTCCTGCCTCTGTTAATCCGTGCCATGTACTTGGGTTCCTAGCAGTGACCACCCGTCAAGTGCGCCTCATCATTCCTGCGCAATTAATCCGGCCATAGCGGGGTCTCTAGGCAGGATGTCCCCAATGTGTCCACTGCCAGTTCCTGCCAATGTAATCCGGCCATACTGGGTCCTAGCAGAATGCCCCAAGTGTCGCCCATCCTGCCAATGTAATCCGGCCATACTGGGTTGCTAGCAGATGCCCAAATGTGTAGCCCTCATTCCGTGCCAATGTAATCCGGCCACACACAAGTCGTCTGTTTGTAAATATGTGAATAAAACCAAAACATTGAATTTTCTTGCTGTTGTCAGCTGAAAACGAACGGCACCCCCGCCCCCTTCCCCTCGAACCGCATATGCGCCCATTCACGCTTTTTATTTTTCATGCCATGTCCCTGACCCCTCACAGTTTAGCGCATGTTCACACTGGGTGGATTTTGTTGCAGCTATAACGACAATAGGGACAAAATCGTTCCGCTAATGTAACCAGGCTGTACGGTATGTCGGGATCGTTCATATCAAAGAAAAATATAATTTACTGCATCACGGCCGATCCCGATTTTCAGGCCGGGTTCACACACTCGCCCCCCCCCCCCCCATCCCCCTCCCCAACAGGTATCAATAACATTTTAACAGTAATCCTAAAACTAACACGATTTTTAATTAGCTTTAATTTAACACAGGCGAAAAAAATCTGGATTTACTAGAAAACCAACACAGGACAATTGGCAACAAATCGAGACCTAGAGTCAAACACAAGCGTCTCGCACACATACATATCACTGGATAGATGTAGAGCAACCTTCACTATAATAGTAGAGCTAAACCTCATAACACAAGGCCAGAGACCCTCCCGGCACAACATTCACAAGTGCCAACATTTTTAGTGTTTTTTTTTCGTAAAAAAAAGGAATGCATGCTTTTTTGATGCACTAACAGCGTGTGAACCCAGCCTTAGAACAAAATGTAAGTAAATGCAGGAAACTTGGGGGAGGTGGGTGTTGACCATATGCAGAATCAGTACAGAAGAGGGTGCACTCAGAGCAAATACAGTAAAAATTTGTATGTAGTAAAGCAGCGTGTGAACACAGTCCTAATGCATTGCCAGCCTAAAGACGCAAACCGTATGAGATGCAGGAACGAGGCCAGCACAGGGTTAACACATACATATACGCGCGTGCGTGTGTGTGTATATATATATATATATATATATATATATATATATATATCTATCTCAGCACAGAAGTTGCATTCATAGTGCAAAAAAGAAAAAACACAAAGCAGCGCTTTTTTTTGCCCTATGAATGCACCGTCCTCAGCGCAGATTCGTCACATGGTTAACCCCCCTAGTTTCCCGCATCACATAAGCCGGCTGTGTGACCGCATGGAAACAGTGTGCCTTTAAAAAAAGGTGCATCAAAATGCATTTAAAAAAAAAAGTGCATATTTTATTTTTTTGCACTGAGCGCACTGATTCTGTATATGGTTACAGTACCCTTAGTTTGTCTCTTTCATCAGTACATTACGCTCTATAAGCGGGCTGTACATTAACGCTGGGGGAGGCGGGGGGGTCACCCGCGGCATGGTTTACTGCTATACAAAGACACATTTAAAAAAAAATCTTACATAAAAAGATGCGCAGTTTTTATTTTTTTCTTTTGCACTGTCTGATTCTGTATATGGTTAACCCCTAGTTTCCTGCATTCATCATACATTTAGCTCCTGTACGTTAAAGCTGGGGGGGGGGGGTTGGGGTGGGCGTCACTACTGGATTTACTGCATCTAAATGCATATTAACAAAAATATATATAAAAAACCCTTCCCCTCCACGTGCATTCTGATGCAGCGCTCCAGCGTGTGACCCCAGCCTTAACGTACAGACGGGTTTTTATGCAGCGTGTGAACCCACGTAACAACCGTGCCAATCGTTTCTGATGTCAGGTTGGATTCGGATACAATCGGGGGTAGGCAATTGTTGGGGGATACAAGGGGTCGGATTAACCACATGTATATTACGATTACAAATGAATCATATACTGTGTTTGTGTCATCTTGTCAAAAAAAACACAATCTATTAAAAAGATCTGCATGCTTTTTTTATCTGTTTTGATGGATTATCCATGCAGCAATGCAGCGTGTGAACCCACGTACAGCCGGATCTCTTATCCGATGCAGTGAAATAAGGGTTAACTCATATCTACCTCATATATATATATATATATATATATATATATATATATATATATATATATATAATTTTAGATCAAACATTGCTGTCATCATGCAAAAATAAAAAAATTCTGCAGGCTTTATGTTATTTTTTTCTCTGTGTTTTGATGCATTTTTTAAAAGCACGTGTTTTCCATGCAGTAATGCAGCGTGTGAACATACATACGACCGGCTAATGTATCTCATCCAGGGAACTAGGGGGTTAACCGCATAATAAAAAATATATAGCAGACACTGCGGGCATCTTGCAAAAAAAATAAAAAATCTTTGTTATGCATTTTTTCAAAGGCACGTGTTTTCCATGCAGCAATACGGCGTGTGAACACACGTACAGCCGGCTTATGTGATCCAGGGAACTAAGGGGTTAACCGTGCACAAAATCAGCACAGAGGACGGTGCATTCATAGTGCAAAAAAATAAAAAGTAAAAAAAAAATCCCACCAAACCCGTCAGCCTTTAGGTAGCTATAATTAGCCAGGGGGGGGGATGCACGGGTCCCCCCCTCCCCTCGGGTGATATTTCGGCCCCCCCCCTCTCCTGCCTTATCAATCAGCCTTTGGTAAGTATGGCAGATTCCCCGGGCACGGAGCAGAAGGGCACAAATGTTCCCGTGCATGCCTCTGCAGACTCACCTCTAACATTTCCTTGCTATAGGTATGACAGGATCCCTCTATTGCTGCCGCCGCTGCTACTTGCAGCCAATCCCGCCCGCCGCCGGCCGCCGCTGCATGTTGCTAGGTTATATATGATGCAGTGAATGATTATGCCCAAACAAAGAGAGAAACCGGAGCGGCTCGGGCTCTCTCCAAAAATACCCCTCTCTCTTTTTCTAAAGCCGCCGTTCCTTCCAGGAACATGCAGATATAAATAACGCACTGCAGTTACCAATCCCCGTCCGTAACCAATATCCAAACCCAGCAGGGGCGGCCAAAATTTTCCACTGGCACGTCGCCACGTTAAACAGACATGTATAAAAAAAAATAAACAGAAAAAAAGGGGCTCTGGGAGTTCAAAAGTCCTCCCCCCCCCCCCACTCCTCCCCCATCCTTAAAACCAGGTTGAGCACATGGGACGGGAACTTGCTGCAAAATGCACTGCAACTACATCTATTTCCAGCAACAGTCCGCAGCAGTGGCGCCGGCGCTCTCCTGCTTAACCCCTGCGCCGCCGCAGCACCACATCAAAGGCGATGCACGGCGGCGGCGCAGCGCTGGCTCCTATTCCCTAGTAACAGGGAACCTGCGAGGACTTCCTGCTCGGCGTCTAATACAACGTGACGCAAGGTTCATATGTGTGTAGTTGCAGCAGCAACGCAGCGACAGCAAGAAGCGGCAAGGACAACGCGCCGCCGCGCGCCGCCGCGCAACTATGCCAAGGTTGTAGTTGCACTTACAGCCCACCCTGACAAGCAGATGGCACCAAACAGCCCCAGGGGGAGGGCTGGTCACTCTCACGTCCTTGACTGCATTGTGCTCGAGGGTTCAAAGGGACAATATGTGGATGATGCCTAATGTCGGGGAGGGAGAGACTAGAAGCAACGCAGCCCGGTCCCACACGCCGGGGGGGGGGGGGGGTGGCGCAAGCCCCGTCCCAATCGCAGGGGGGGGAAGACTGCTACGCAAGCTCCTGTCTCAATCGCAGGGGGGGACGCCCCCCCCTTCCACCACCCCGGGGGAGGGAGGGGGTGTGGCCACGAAAGCCCTGTCCCAATCGCAGGGGGGGGGGACCACGCAAGCCCTGTCCCAATCGCAGGGGGGGGCGGGCCACGGTCAAGCCCTGCGTTTCCCCAATCAGGTGGGGGGGTGGGGCCATCGCAGCCCCGTCCCAATCGCAGGGGGGGGGCCACGCAAGCCCCGTCCCAATCGCAGGGGGGGGGCCACGCAAGCCCCGTCCCAATCGCAGGGGGGGGGGGGGGTGCGCGGCCACGCAAGCCCCGTCCGTCGAGTATCGCAGGGGGGGGCCGCACGCGAAGCCCCGTCCCAATCGCAGTGTGGGGGGCACACGTGCCTCTTTCTATTATTTTCTCTATCTTTTTTTTTTTTTTTGATTGCTTTTTCTTGTCTCTTTTTTTTTTTTTTTCCCAATCGCGTGAGGGGGGGGCGGCTCCAGACGGCGAAATGCCCCTTCCCAATCGCAGGGGGGGGGCACCGAAGTCCCCTCCTAATCGCAGGGGGGGGCCACGCAAAAGCCCGTCCCAAACGCAGCGGGGGGCCACGCTAGCTTCTCAGTTCCCAAACCGCCATGGGGGGGGCAACTGCAAGCCCCGTCCCTAAATCGCATGGGGGGGCCACGCGCAAGCCCCGTTGTGTGTTAAGAACGCAGGGGGGGCGCTGTCTAAGCCCCTTCCCGCAAACAGCAGGGGGGGAGCTCTCAGTCTGCTAAGCCCCTTCCCAAACGCAGGGGGGGGCCCGCGCAAGCCCTGTCCCAAACGCAGAGGGCCCGGCAATATAATACCAGCCACAATACAAAGAACCCGGACATACAAAACTGCATAAACTTTACGAAGTCCGACACAAAACCATCTAAAACATACGGCGTCCGGGCGCATCAGCACGCGATGCGTTTAAAGTCGGATTCTTATGCAGAACTGTAAAAACCCGACTGTCGTCCACCCTCTAGTTTTCTAGAGGTTGGATTTCAAAAAATGCCGTTTTTACAAATAGAAAACTTGAAACCTGTTAATTTTTCTGCCATATTTAGGGTCAAAAACATGTCCCAAACATTTCCCTTTTGGATCCGCGTCCAAAACCCAATAGAGATAAATAGGGCTTGTCCTCTGACTGCAAATCCAGCAGGGAAAACAAAAAAAAACTCAAATCCACGTGGACAACAGTCAAAATACTCATCAGACGAGGCGGTTTGAGGATTCAGAATCTGACGATTGTGTCGACAAACCCTCAGGCATTAATAAAAAAAAAAAAAAAAAAAAACACAGCAAAGTTAAAACACCATCGGAAACCTGGCGGTATCTTAAAGGGGTTGTCTCACTACAGGGATCGCTACTTTTAATGTTAAAGATCTTGCAAAAAACAAGTCACTTTGTAATATGTGTCCATTAACCGTGTCCCCACCTATTCCCTAGGATATCCCCTCTTGTATGGGCTGCATCAGATTCTCAAGTAACCATAGCTACAAACCTGTTCGATCTCTCCTGATGGGCTGCCAGCACTGGTTGATATAGCTACAGACCTGTTCAGTCTCTCCTGATAGGCTGCCAGCACTGGTCGCTATAGCAACAAAACCCGTTCATTCTCTCCTGATAGGCTGCCACACGGGTTTCTAAAACGGACCTTTTTCATTTCTCCGATAGGCCCCAACCCACTGGTTCTAAAAGCTACAGACCTGTGCGGCCCTCCCCCTGATAGGCCCCAGCACGGGGTTGCTATAGCTACAGACCTGTGCGATCTCTCCTGATGGGCTGCCAAAACTGGGGCTATACTACAGACCTTTTTGCTCTCTCCTGAAAAGGCTCGCCAGAACTGGGGCCCCCCTTTTAACCCAACAGACCTGTTTGCTCTCCCTGATGGGCTCCCAGCACTGGTTGTTTTTAGCTACGGGACCTGGTTCTACAAAAGCCTAGTAGAAGCCAAAAAAACCGCCCCTGAATTAAATTTAAACCCAAAAAAACAGGACTGAGGTGAGATGAACGATGTAGGAGAAAACCCCTTTTAAAAACTCGCCGCACCGCCATTTGTGCACAAAAAAAAGGTGGTCAGATTTTGGGGAACTCCGGGGCCCAGAACTTTAGGGCCAGGGGTTTTTCCAAAACATTGGTCTCCAAAATATAAAACATTTTTAAAACTTTCCCATCTTTTAAAAGGAAAACCTCTTTTTGGGGAATTGTGTTTGCATGGGACACTGCAGGGGAATTTTTTCCCAAACCTATACAGCACGGGGGCCCCGTCAGAAAATCCGAACAAAACCCCCCGGGTGCTTTTTAGACTTTGGGCCAAAAAGGGGCCCCCGCATTAAAAAACCTATTAAAATTATAAGGACCGGGGGACACATAAAACTATGCAAAAAAAAAAAATTTACAAAAGGGCCGGGCCAGAAAATTTCTCCGGGCCCCACCGCTTTCGGGCCGACAAAAAGCCCCCTCTGTCCAAACTTTTTGGGGCGGCTTTACATTTCCCCCGCATCCCAGCCCCCTGCCCATCCCCGGGGACTCAATACACCAGGGGGGGTTTTTGGAAAACGCTGCAAAAAAAAAATTAGTGCGCCATCCCTGCCCCCCGGGGGTTTCGCCATTCAAACCCACCTGGTAACCCCAAGTTTCCCAAATTCCAAAGAAATTGCCGATATAGAGATGAGCAGCTTCCGGGACTCCTGTGCCTTCTCGCCCACTTACCCCACACATCTCTTGGGGCAGCTCCCACTACTTTGTGGGCAAGGACGGAAAAGCGGCTCAAATGGCAATTCCAAAAAAATTACAAAAAACAGACCTAGGGGTTCCCCGGGGAGGTCATGAGACTAATCTGAACTGGACCATTGGGTCCCCCAAGTCACTGGGGAGCCCCCCGGGGGCCACCGGATGATGCGCCGGGGAAAAAAGCGCAGTCATGGCAAAAATGCGTGACCGTTGGGCGGGATCACGGGGGGAGGCCCCCCCCGCCCCATCCCACTAATAGGGACTTAAAGGGGGTCTCACTACATTTATTCCCCTCAAACCCCCAGTCCTGTTTTTTTTGGGGTTTCATTTTTTAAAAGGGGGCATTTTTTTCTGGCTTTAATTTGGGGTGCAGTGAGGAGCTGTGAGGGCACCAGGTCCCGTAGCTATAGCGACCAGTGCTGGCAGGGCCCATAGGGGAGATCAAAAAGGTCTGTAGCTATAGCAAACCTTTCTTGGGAGCCCATCAGGGGAGATCAAACAAGGGCTGAAACCCATAAACGACCAGTGCGGCAGGGCCCATCAGGGGGGAAAGAACGGTCTGTAGCTAAGCAAACCCGTGCTGGCACCTTTAGGGAGAAAGGTTTTGAAACCCCCGGGTTCCCTGGTAATGGGGGGTTTTTAGGCCAAGGGGAGCCCAAAACCAGGTTTTCTTAAAGGGGAGCCTATCAGGGGTGATCAAAAAGGTTCCCCCCCCCCCCCCCCCCCCCCTGTTTTGTTTTTTAGGGGGAACCAGTTTCTGGGAGCCTATCAGGAGGATCGAACAGGGTCTTGGTAGGCCCCAAGGCCCGGGGAAACTTTGCGCTTGGCAGCCTTTCAGGGGAAGGGGCAAAAGGTCTGTTTGCTAAAGCAACCATTTTGGCCCGCCTACAGGGGGGAGCAAAAAAGTCTGTAGGGAAAAGCGACCCGGTTTCTGGAAGCCCTTTTAAAAAGATCAAAAAAGGTCTGGGGCTATAGTGAAACCCAGGAGTTTTGCAGCCCATACAAGAGGGGGGGTAATTAGGGAAAAGGTAGGAAAACTGTTTAAAGGAAAAGCATATTGCAAAAGTGCTTTTTTTGCAAGATCTTTAACCTAAAAAAGCCAAAGGGTCCCCTTTTGTGAGACAACCCCTTTATGCAGTTTTCAAATCTTTCGAAAGGGGGGGGCCCAGAGTTTAAAAACCTTCCCCTGTAGGGGAGGTTAAAAATACTTAAAAGGGAAAATTCAGGACACGGCAAAAAAAACGGGGGCCCAGGATCAGATTTCCCTGTTGGGGCCAAAAACCCCCCTTGCAAGTCCGAGCAGACTCGGCAACAAATTTTTTTAAAGTGATCTTAGGTGACCCCTGCCTCCCTTTAAAGCATCAAAACTGACCTATTTATTGAGCAGACACTCTACAGGATGCGGGCGGCGGGAAACCCGCACCTTTAAACGCCGGGGTCACCCAGCCCCAGGACCACACAAACCCCGCCTCCCTCTAACCCTTGGGGCATCGCAAATTTCCCCTTTTTATTCAATCGGAAATTGGTCAAAAATAAGACCTTTAAACTTTTAAACTCAAACTCTAAAGTTGGGGGGTTTCGAGCGATTGCTCCAGTTTTCAGGCAAGTGGCTTTTTTTCTAAAGGGATGAAAGCAAAAAGGCGGAAATTCCAGCCCCCCCACAAAAAAAAAAAAAAAAAAAAAAAAAACCCTTTACACCTACCCAGCTTTCAGACCGTCTATTTTCAAAGGGTAGGCTGTCAAATGCGGCCCCTATAGCTACAGACCTGTTCAAACTCTCCTGAAAAGGCTGCCCCTGGTTGCTATAGCAAGACCTTTCAAACTTTTCCCGATAGGCTGCCAGCCTGGTTTTTTATAGCTAAAACCTGTTCAAATTTTCTCCTGATTAAGGGGGCTTTTCCAGGGCAACTTTGTATAAGCTTTTTCAACTTTTTTCCTCCGATTGGCTGCCACGCTGGTCGCTTAAAAGTACGACCCCGTCCCCTCTTTCCCCGATAGGGGGGCCAGCCCGGTTTGCTATAAAATACAGAAACCCGTTGGCTATATCCCCAAGGGTTTCCAGCACTGGTTGGTAAAAACTACCGCCTGGGTTCTACTGCAGCCTAGTAAAAACGCCCCTGAATTCAAAAATCAAAGCAAAAAAACAGGACTGAGGGAGATGAATCAATGTAGTGAGGGCAACCCCTTTTAAAGGGGTTTTCCCCAAAACCTTCCCCCCTTTTGCTGAAATGGAAAAAAAACCAAGTAAAGGGGAAATTTTAAACACCACCGTTCTAGGGGCTCCATTTTTCCCTTTCTATACATCAATTTCATGAATAAAATGATGCTGCAGCCAATCACTGACCCTCTGTGGGGCACATGATGGGTTTCAGGGGCCCTTTACTGGGGTCTGTGGCCCCCATGATGCACAGGGAGGCAGGGACTGCTGAGGCCAGGGTTGGCAGCACATTTTGATCCATGAAATTTTATGTTTATTGACCCCGGATTCTAGAAAAAGGAAAAAAACCCACCCCCACTTTTCCTCTCTCATCACCCCGTTCCCCAAACTCGTTTTTCCCCCCGTATGAAATCAGTTCATGGATCACTTTTTGCCCAACCAATTTCCCTTTTCCCCAGCAGGGCACCTTTCTTTGGGGATGTGGGGGTCCATTTGTGACCAACCCAAGCCCAGTTTTATTTGGGTTTCACGTCAGTGAATCCAGAAAATTTAAGTCATCCAGCTCTAGGGCCCGGGGGTTGATAAAAGAAGTACGGGGTCACTTTCAAAAAGTACGGTGGGGGGTGTCGGGGGGAAAGGGTTTTTTAAAAATCTTGGGAAAAACCCTTTTAAAAAAATTTTTCTCACTAAAAAAGGATCCAAATTTTTATTTAAAAATCTTGCAAAAAAAAAGAGGGCAAAACTGCAGTTGTGTCCATTTAAAAAAGTTTTCCTACCTATTCCTAGAAATCCCCTTTTTTATGGGGGCCCCCTCAGGGTTTCATAACCATAGCTACAGACCTTTCGATTTTTCAATTCCGATGGGCTTGCCAAGCAATTTTGGTATGGCTATAGCTACAAATTTTTCCTTTTTCCCCAATTTCCCCTCCCTTTAACCCCATTTTCTTTCCCAAAAACCCCTGTTTTCCCCCAAAGGGTACGGGAGACCAAGTGGAAACTCCCCCTGATAGGCTGCCGGGGCTGGGCACTATAGCTACAGACCTGGAATGGGTCAGCACTCATCATGCAGGGGCCCGTTAAAAAACCATAAAAGCCAGTAAACAGCCCCGAAAAAAAAAAAAAACAAAACGGACTGAGGAGGAAAATTTGATGTGGAGAAAACCCCCTTTTAATGAAAACAGATATGTTTTTCCCTATATAAACAATCCAGAAGTTTTGAAAATGCTCCAAAAACGAAAGGAGCAGCAAAGCCAGGAAGAGAAGGGCTGAAGCAAAGATCACATAGTTCTGACAGCTGAGCTGGAGAGTCGACAAGTGACAGGAGATCTAAAGGAGCCGCGGCAAATACTACAGACGCCATCATCCTGTGCAAGCTGGGAATACCACAGCACCCCCGGGGCTGGGGAGTCGGAAAAGCCAAACCCCAATCCTCATTTCCCAAACCTCCGACTCCACTCCCTCAACAGGGCGCATGTTTAATGATAACTTTCTGTAGTAAAAGGTACATGGGGGTTTTATCACTTTATGATACAATAATCCAGCTATTAGGTAGAACAACACTGAAAAGCAAAAGGGAAACAATGTTTTGTCTTTTAACACTTGGGTAGATTGAAAAAAAGCTGTATTTGTACCAAAGTCCGTCTGCACCAACGGGGAATGTGTAGAAAAACCCTGGGACAGATTTTAAATCAAGCCCTGCTTAAAATGATCCAGAGCCCAGAAGGATTCAGGCAGATAAAAACCAAAGGGGGGTTTTCCCCAAATATTTAAAAAGAAAAATAAAAATTTTACTTTTTGTTTTTTAGGAGCGAAACAGAACAATGCAGTTACAGGAAAGAATCTGCAGAACTAAGCAGATGCTAAATACTTGCAAGTCAAATGTATATAAGAAGGAAAGATGACTGTATATAAAATTACAGTAGCCTCAATGTACGAAGCTATAGTGGAGGGTGAGATATGGAGCCTGAAAGTAAAAATTCAAACCATTGTTACCATTTTGCTTTGTGGTGTAAAATATATTTATTGGATATGACTTAGAACACAAAAAAATTGTAAATTGCAAAAAACTGAAGGAACATTTGTGGAGTCTCTGAATTTGTTCTGAGAAATAGTATCGCCTCCATCAGATCCTGCATACATGACCTCACATCTGATCTCATTATTTTGGGCTAGAGAACGGCCTCTCTAAAACTAACTTGGGTTGGGGCAAAGCAGTGACCACAGGGGCAACATATCTAACAATGTCAGGGTATAAAGGAATTGCCTCAGCCACAGTCAGTTTTGATGAATGGTTGATCTTCTACTTTTTTGAAAGCAGGTGAAAAATTATGCTGAAATCTGTTTGCCCTGGGAGCAGATGCTTCTCTCCTGGGGCAGCGCTTTGCCTGCTCCATGTCATCTATTTCACTCCTCATGTGATAAGGCTGAAGATATGGGAGCAGTAGCACTGGCCGGACCCTATTGCACTTGCTCTTTGCATCGAACTAACTGGACCAACTTATTATATATTTTGGGAGTCTGAGTCGGTCCCTTTTCTGACGACTCAGACTCCTGCAAAATAGGCACCGACTCCAACTCCGACTCCACAAACCTGGCAGCCACCAGCCTCCAATCCAGAGAGCATGCCCCGCCGGCCAGCAAACCACAGCAGCCTCCAGCGAGAGACCCAGCGACCAGCCTCCAACCCAGAGACCCTGCCCCGCCGGCCAGCAAACCACAGCAGCCTCCAGCGAGAGACCCAGCGACCAACCTCCAACCCAGAGAGCATGCCCCGCCGGCCGGCAAACCACAGCAGCCTCCAGCGAGAGACCCAGCGACCAGCCTCCAACCCAGAGACCCTGCCCCGCCGGCCAGCAAACCACAGCAGCCTCCAGCGAGAGACCCAGCGACCAACCTCCAACCCAGAGACCCTGCCCCGCCGGCCAGCAAACCACAGCAGCCTCCAGCGAGAGACCCAGCGACCAGCCTCCAACCCAGAGACCCTGCCCCGCCGGCCAGCAAACCACAGCAGCCTCCAGCGAGAGAGACCCAGCGACCAACCTCCAACCCAGAGACCCTGCCCCGCCGGCCGGCAAACCACAGCAGCCTCCAGCGAGAGAGACCCAGCGACCAGCCTCCAACCCAGAGAGCATGCCCCGCCGGCCAGCAAACCACAGCAGCCTCCAGCGAGAGACCCAGCGACCAGCCTCCAACCCAGAGACCCTGCCCCGCCGGCCAGCAAACCACAGCAGCCTCCAGCGAGAGACCCAGCGACCAACCTCCAACCCAGAGACCCTGCCCCGCCGGCCAGCAAACCACAGCAGCCTCCAGCGAGAGACCCAGCGACCAACCTCCAACCCAGAGAGCATGCCCCGCCGGCCGGCAAACCACAGCAGCCTCCAGCTAGAGACCCAGCGACCAGCCTCCAACCCAGAGAGCATGCCCACCGGGCACAACCACAGCAGCCCCCACGAGGACCCAGCGACCAACCCCAACCCCCAAAACCTGCCCCGCCGGCCGCAAACCACAGACTCCACAAAAGAGACC
>JAODAL010013763.1:0-89998 GCA_025379985.1 Phyllomedusa bahiana | reverse complement strand
ATTGGCCACAGTAAAACTGTTTAGGTCTAAAACCACTTTTTGTCCATAGTAATTATAGGCAAAAAAAGTGATTTTGAGACCTAAACAGGTTTTTAAATTAATTGAAATCCCCACTTTAAAGTAGCAGTATTTGGCAAAGGGGGGGAAACGTGCACAAACCCCCAGACCAAGTTTTCAGCAAATTGTTATGTTTGCAAGGGGCTTTTAGCCAATTTTTTTAAACATAAATTTCTTAGACCCAACAACACAATTCAGCTAAATATCGGACCGATGACTTATTCAAACACTTCTTAGATCTGAAATTTTTTATGATTCAATTTTAAATATCTTTAAAAAGGTACAGCTAAGACCTTCTACTCTTCTTGTTACCGAATAAGGGAGACATAAAGGGGGTTCCCTGGCCTACTTTTTTTCGGGTCTAAAAACATGGATTTATCAGTTTGCAGAAAGACTTTTACACGACTGAAAAAACTAAATCCACAGTAAGACTTTGCAGGGCCGTTTCCTTATGTTGTAGATATTATACATTTGAATCAGAAAGAATTTTCATAATCTAAGAATTTTTTGAAAAGTCTGTTTTTCAAATATTGCGTGTTTTTTTGTGTTTTGGATCTAATTAGGGGGGGGGGATGCCTACAGCTGCAAAACGCTTGCAAGTAAAGGTGTGCTTTGAATGAAAGAAATCTTCTTAGACAGGAACTTCCAGCACTTGGAACTGTTATAAAACTTCAGTTTTATTTATCTCATTAAAAAAAGTTAAAAAACATAGCAAGCAAGAAAGAATAATCTTGATGTGTTTCAATTTTCCTAGGTTTTAAAAAAAAAAAAAATTTTTTTTTTTTTTGTTCTGTGGGGGTACCTTTATTTGTGACCACAGCTAAAGGGCCTTTACTAAAACCCTTTAAAATTTAAAAAAGTACTTATTTTTTAAATTCTTACTAAATAAACCCCTTTTTATTTTCCCTGGCGGGAGAGAAATTCCGACTCCCCTGGGCACATGAGCGAAAAAAAGGTTTTAAAACTCGGGGGATTTACTTCACCCAAAAAGTTCATTGTATTATAGCAAAACTTTGTTACCAATCTTTAAATTGGGGGAACAAAAAATAAAGGGCCCCCATGTACCCTAAAAACAAAAAAAGGTTCCTTATTTGGGTATTGCCTTGATTTTACCTACCCGGGGTTGATCCTATAAATCCCACTTATTTTTATCGCGAGAAAAAACGCCCCAGTGGACGGTTACTTTAACGTGCTGGCTTTTAAAGTCTGGGCAATGGAGTTTTTGGGTATTGAGCCCCAAATCTTTCCCTGACACCCAGGAAAAATTTTTGGATCTGACATCTACGACATTTCATGGGGGGGCCCCCCCTGAAAACCCTCACAATTTTTTAGGGGGGAGAAAAAACGCGAAAAAGGGTAAGGGAAATTTTAACGGGTTTTTGAAAAAAACCAAAATTTATCGTTTTTTTTATTGTTTTTTCCTGTTTGTTAGTAAAAGGGTATGATTTTTTTTATCTTGTTTATACCATTTTTTGTATTTTATGAGGGGGTCCATTTATTTTTTTAGATTAAAATTTTAAACGGGGGTGACCCCAAACCGAGATTTTGGGGCCCCTCTTTTTGGGCAAAAACCCCACCTATTTAGTATTTTCTAGGGGAAGAGAAAAGGGGGATTATGCCCCTTTTTTTTGGGTCCCCCTTTCTATTTTTTTTTATCCCTTTAAACACTGCCCTGTGGGTTTTTAGTAAAAAAAAGTAATTTTTTTAAGGATTTGTCAAAAAAAAAGGTAAAATTTTGGATTTAGGTCAAGTATTTTTCTGGGGTTTTTTTTGTTGTTCATGACCTTTGTTTATATTTTAATTAACTGTGTTTTTTCCCTTTTAAGTATACCTACACTTTTGCCCATTTTATTATGCCCCTTTCCTTTTTTTGATGTGGCAATGGGGTAGCCACAAACGAACCCCCAATTGTGTTGGCTGGCTTGGGAGATTTAAGGGGGTTTTGATGGGACTGCCCCCAAAAAATTTTTCTGATTGGGGTCAGGGAAAAAAGGGAAACCTTTTTATCGAGTTGCAAAACAGGGATAATTATTAGCTTTCGGCCCAAAAAGGAAAGGGGGCAGTATTTTTCTAAAACTGGGCATTTTTTTCAATTTTTTCCCTGCTGCTGGGGTTGAGGTGTTTCGGGGAATTGAAAAAAGGGCCCCTTTGAAAAATACCCGTGAAAAGGGAAAAATTTTGGAGCCCCAAAGTGCCTTTTTATGCGAGGGGTGAACATCATAAAAGGTAAAATGAGGGGGGAAAACTGCCACATACAGGGAGCACTCCCCCCCAAAAAATAAAACCGGAGACCCCAGCTTGTTCTAAAACAACTTTCATTAAACCTACAATGTGTGGGGCTCCAAAGCAGATGGATGGATTGAACATCTGCTAACAAAGTTGGATTGGTAGAAAAGGCTTTAATATTCACAAAAGTATATGAATTGAACCTTTTTCGACGGGCATTACCCGTAAATTCCCAAATTTTTCTGCTTTTTTAAATTATGGCTTTGGGGTTTTTTTCAAGCACAACAAATTTCTTTTGGGGGCCGCTTTTATGTCTAGGAAAAGTTTTTTTGTGGCTTTCCCTGGGCCCGTTTAAATCCATGTGGGGGGAAATTTCTCTACGATTTAGCTTGAAATCCGTCTTGCAATCACATAAAAACCCAAGAAATTTTTCAGAAAGACAATGCGATCTGTCCCCCCAAAACTAAAAAATATTACAGACTTGAACCAATGGGGACCCCCCCCGATAATTGTATTAGTTCTATACCCCCTCGGGCTGTGGGGGATGCAATAAAACTTTGGGCTTCAGATCCCCAGGCCCCCTTAGTAAATTTCTAGCCCGTCTACCCTGCGTCGTCCCTGAACACGGGGGGGTTTCCCCTCGGATATTAGTGGTGGTCAAAATAATTTTGTCCAACTATTTTTAAATTGTAGGGGGATTTTAAATTAACATTGTAATAAAAAATTGTTATATGTTCTTTAATAAATCTTTTCTTTCAAACTAGTTGCCTAAAAAATGTCAATTTATTTTGAAGGGTTCATTTTTTTAAACCCCAAAAAAAATGTGAAGCATTTCGGGCCACCTAGTGGTGGTAAACCCAGTACCAAAATATTTTGCTTTACATACTCTTAAAAAGTTATGAATATTTGGCAAATTGGTTAAAAATTTCGGGAATGAACATAACTTTTCTTGAAAAATTTTTTAAAAATCAACTAAATAAAAGACCATCCCCTTTGCTTTAGAATGCACATGTCCAACTTTTCCCAAGTTTTTTAATTACTTTTTGCAAAACTTGTGATCTCTAAAAAGGGAGCTAAATTGGAAAAATTCCAAAAACGGGTTTTTTTGATCCCTGAGCCCAACCAAAAAATTTAGGGGATAAAATTTAAAGTTGGTATTTAAACCCCTTACACATTGGACGAAATTGATTCCCAAAGGAGGGCCGGTTTTAAGGGATTTGTAACGGGATCACACCCCCCAACCCCCCAATACAACCCTGGGGGGTTAAAGCTGATAACGCAGCTAACCATCGGGGTTTACAGAAAGGAAAATGGGTATGGGCCATCCCGCCCCTTTTTTTAAACCCCCCTAAAAAGCACAAAGAGGGTGCGTGTCTAAATAATGAAAAAAACGAGGGAAATTAAAAGGGCCCAGATTTTTTAAAATGGGAGGGGGGAAAACTTGTAAAGGCCTCCATCGCCGCCTGTTTTAAATTTTTGGGCTATTTAGGGGCGCCGGGGCGGAATTTAGTAAACCCCCACCCTTTGTCCCACCCAAATGCTTGTTTTTTAAAATGTATTTACACCCCCAGTGGTAAAAGATCATGGGGGGACAAAAATTTTCAAAGAAAAAAAAAAAAGTTTTAAAGTGAAAAAAAAAAATAAAAAAATAAAAAAATTCAAATCATCCTTTTCCCCATTTTAAAACAAAAAAAAAAAAAATAAGAAAAAAGAAAAACATAATTTGGTACCCCACCGCGTCACAAAAAAGTCCTTTTAAATTAAACCCTTTAACTCATTTATTCTGTACGTTTAAACACCATAGAAAAAAAAAAATTTCCCCCAAATGTCAAAATTTGGGGTTTTTTTGGTAATTTCAACCCCCAAAAAAATTTGGGGAATTTTTTTAAATTCAAAAAAGCACATGAAATTTAAAAAAGGGGTACCAATAAAAACACTTCGGGCAAAAAAAAAAAAGCACCCTCACTCACTTCCATAAACGTATGATTGAAAAAATTTATTGGTTGAAAATTTTTTAAAAAAAATTAAAAATTTTTTGGGAATTTTTTTTACACACCCCTAATCCGGGGAAAGGGGCGTCAATCACTGTTTTTGAACGGGGTTTAATCGGGACTTTCACTTTTCCTTAAGGAGCCCCGGTTCCGGAATTTTAATTTGCTTTGTGGTCAAAATTCTGCTGTAAATCCAAAAAAACTATTTTATCACTTAGTTTCAGCTTCTTTTCTTTGCTCTAAAGATTAGGCAAACATAAAACATTGATAGGTTCATTTTAAGTTTGCCATCTGCAGGGCCCTTGGGGGACCCCCTTTTTTTTTTGGCATCTTTTAATTTTTTGCATCAAAATTTTTAAACCCACTCTTTATAACGGAAAAAAAACAAAAACGGAAGCCGACATTTTTTGGTATTGCCGGGATGCATTTTCAACCTGTGAATACCCAAAACCAAAATTAAATTTCCCGAAGTTTGGGAAGGGGTTTGTAAAAGCAAAAAACCCCCGCAAAAAAATGGCGAAAGCACTTTTTTTTCACTTTTTTGCCCCACAATTTTAAAGGGAAGGGAACATTTTCTCCCACAAAATAAAAGCCCCTATGTGTTATGTAGATAAAAAAAAAAAAAGTTATGGTTTGGGGAAATGCAAAAAAAGGAAAAACAAACGTGAAAAAAAAAAAATTTGGGCCCTTTCGCTTTAATGATTTGGGGGATGTCCCCACGGAAAGGGGTTTTGGGCCCGGGTTTTTTTTCACCCTTTTTTTGCGGTTTTTCAGACCCCCTGAAAAAACCCGGGCCAAAAAATTTAGCACTTTTTGGTTCTTATCAAAACCTTTTTCGCAAGCCCCCCAATTGCAGGGGTTTTTGCCATGGGGGCCCGGTTTTGCCGCCGGCGGCCCGGGGGCCCCCAAAAATTTTTGAAAGAAGCACAATCTTCCGTGGGTTTTTCCCAGGGAAAGAATGGTCCCTTCTCAATGGGGGGGGGGGAAAGGGGCTTTTCTCCCCCTATCCCCGGAGAAAACCGCCCCCCCCGGGGCCCCGGGGGGGGCGGGCGCAAAACAGGAAAAAATCCCGGCCCGGGCCCAAACCGGGCCCGGGTTTAATTTGGTCCTGTGTCGTGTAAACGCCCCCCAAAAACTTCCCCCCTTATCTTTGCTGTTCACATTCTGTTTATGGGGCCCAAAAACCCCCCCCCTTTTTACAATTTGTTACATTAACTCGCCTTTGGGAAAAGGCCCTTCAAGCAAAATGCTCACAATAATTTCCACTGAGCTTAGAATGTTTTTGTGGCCTTTCACAGGTTGAAAACAGAGAAAACAGAAGACTGGAATGGTCACAGAAAGGCAAAGAAGGGACCCCCTTTAAAACCCAAAAATAACACATAATGCCCAAACTTCTTTGAAGAAAAGGGCCCCGGGGAAAACCGGGAAATGTTTAAACCACCCCCAATTCCGGGCACGTTTGGGGAGAAGAGGGAAACCAAATTTTTACACCCAGTTCATTCATAACGTTTAAAATTTCAACATGGTTTTGTGGGCGTATTGCGGACTATTTGGGCGCCCATTTTAAATTGTTTTCGGGGGCCCCTTGACGGGGCCAGTTAAAAATTCGCTTTAAGGCAGGGGAAAATTTTGCACAGGATATTTAAACCTGTTCTTTTTGCAGATCATAATACGGCGCAATCTAGTGCCAATACTACAACCCAGGCTCAGGCAACCCCCTTTAACTTGGTCTGGCTGTTCAAATGTTTGGCCCCCAAAGTTTTTGGTGCCCAAATAACGAAAAATTTGGCTAATTTTTATGAATGTGGTACGACACACCCCCAAAAAGGGCCCTAACACCTTTGGCACCCAAAAGAGGGGTTGTTTGGCGCAGTCCCCGGGGACATTTTTCCGTTTAAATTTTTGGGAGTGCCCCGTTCATACATCTATAAAAGGGTCTACTGCAGCTTTTTGATACCAGAATTCTGGGGGCCCCCCCTTTCTTACATGTCGCCCTTTTGTTTAAATTTTTTTCCCTTTCAATCAGATTTTACTGTATTGTAATTTTAAAAAATGTGCACAATTTGCATATATTTTAATCTAAATTTAAATACTAACGTTTTGCTTTAAATTTAGTCATATTTATATGGCTGTTTTTATAAATCATATTCCCAATAAGTTTATGTTGTGTTTCTGAAAAAAAATTAGATTGTAAAAAAAAAAATTTATGAGAGCCACAAGTAATTATAATAATCTTTATATAGCACTTTACATTGTAAAGCATATAAGTACAGACAAAACACACATATAAAGTAAAAAAAAGCTACTAACAGGTCAGACAAGAGAGGTGAGGACATGAAATCTATGTGTGTGACACAAAAGGTGGGGTAGGGCAAGTGGTTTCGGTCTGGGTCCCACACTGCCATAGCTTGGTGCAGACAAGGCCGCTAATTGCTGTACAAATTTTCCATGGAGGTTGTTTAGCTATAGTTCAGTGTTGAAAATAAAGCTGTAAGCCATGAGGCCAATTAATGCAAGTGAATAAACCACATGTGGTTATTAAAAGTGGGGGTATGGCAGCAAGGTGGATTCATTGTGCTCATAGGAAGGCATACAAATATTTATTGGCCTATTTTGTGTTAGGTTTTGCATTCTGTTTTGGTAATATAATGTTTTGGTTTGCATTGAAAGTCATTGTAACAATCTTTAAAATGAAAATTGTTTATGCTACATTGAACTTTGAAACTTTATGATTTGTATATGATATAAAACAATTTTTGCTAATAAATTGTTGCAAAAAAAAGTGCAATTTTTACAACGCATTTGTTGAATGCAATACAGAAATCAATATTATACATGTGAACACAGCCTGTATGTGCAGTCTCCATGATAGCAGCAAATCTAGTCACTTGCTGCTCCTACCCATTCTGCTACTCATCTACATCAACTCACAGTCTCCAAATAGTCCCCAGATCAACTTCAGTCCCCAAACAGGTCATATTTCAGTATTTTCTTATGGGCTAAGCTATATTTCCATCTTATAAAGTCATAGCAAATTGCTAGGATATGAACTTTGTTTAATAGGTTGAACTGGATGAATAGAAACCTGTGAGGTAGTCTATGCTACCCTATCTGAGAGTAATATATACTAGAGGGAGAGAAGCTGAGCCCTGTGATATATAAATTGATGCTGAATTTCTGAATAAAAAGCAGAGACAATATTAAAAGTAAAAGTGAAAGTACTGTTGACCCTGCCCAAATACAGTGATTGGCAGTTTGCTCTGTATCCAACACTGATGCAGGAAAAGCTGGTAATCACTGTATGTGAATGGGTTAATCAGGACTTTCACTGTCTCTTAAGGAGTTTGGTCAGGATTTAATTTGCTTTGTGGTTAGAAATTCTGCTGTAAATCCTATAAATCTATATATCACATAGATCAGCTTCTCTCTTTCTGTTACATCCTGCTCTCAGATTAGGCAACATAAACTACCTGACAGGTTCACTTTAAGTATGCCATCTTGCATGGACCAAAGGGACACCAGTATTTTTTAAATGGCATAATTTACAATTGCATCAGAATTTTCAAT
Source organism: Phyllomedusa bahiana (assembly GCA_025379985.1). NCBI lineage: Eukaryota > Metazoa > Chordata > Amphibia > Anura > Hylidae > Phyllomedusa > Phyllomedusa bahiana. The sequence continues at coordinate 82,157 of JAODAL010013763.1, read as the reverse complement.
CACTCTTTATTCCATTTTTGGTAGATGTCATAAATAAAATAAACCAAAATTATGTTTTTTTGTTTTTTTTAACATCACTTGTGGTATAGTATGAATTCCAGGATAATTTTACATATGAGACCATTCCAACCCTACATTTAAGATGCTGTGCAGGAACTGCATTATGCCAGCCCTGTAAATGTACAGCAAGAAGGTATTAACAATTGTGCTAATAACGAAAATGACATAAGTCATCATGATAAAAATGTACTTTACATAGCTTTATATGGGCTGATAACATACATTTACTTTAACATATCCAGTTAAACATATCTGAGTTGGCAACAAAAGATATAAGTTCACATCTGTTTGGTTTTCTATAAAGAAATGGTTAACACCCATACATATATCAATGTATTTGCGCCTTCTGGTTCATTTTACTCAACAATAATGTCATTTCTTTTATGTGACATATTAATTAATTATTTGCACCAGAATTTTCAGCCGTTTGGGTCATGGATATCAGGTTTCATGCATTCCCCTTTTACGAACTATGTCAATAAATAAGTCTATTTCTTTTGATAAATGTGGGTCAGTGAGGCATTGATTTTCCTAGTTAATGATACCTGGTGAAAACAAAAGAAATGTCAAAGGATCTACATGAAAAGTAATTTAACTATATTAGTCAGAGAAAGGTATCAAAAATTATCCACAATCTGAAAAGGCCAAACTCTGATCAAGAAGTAGAAAATTATGGGAGAGTTTTATTAAATAATTTATGCCAGAATTGTTTTAAGTGGCATTTGACATTTTTAAGGTGAGTGCAGTTTAGCAAAAAGGATCCTCAGCACACGCTAGACGATTACTAAAGTTTGCGTCAGAAATCCACTACAAGTCCCAGATGGCTTTTCTTCTTTAGACAGGCGCACAGACACTAACGATGCACTACATTTATTAAAAGGCTTTTACAACAAAGCAAAATCCCTTTCTGAAAATGAGGAGAGGGCAGCACTAGTACAGTTCTCCTGGTTCTATTCTATGGCAGTCCGGAATATTTTAGTGGGAGTTCCTCATTCAGCCCCGCATACTCACTCAGCTGTATTCGGAATTCTCATAAAACAAAACATAGAGTACAATGCAATTGTGGCCACCTCTGTTTTCTGTGGCCAACTCATTCCCATCGTCAAAGTCAGGAGAAGGGAATAATCCTTTAAGGTTCAAGAGGTGACATCACAGCCCCCTGACCTTAATATAATTGAGTCATATTAGAGAGAACAAAAACATGTTGTTCATGCTATACTGCTAAAGAACTATTAAATATCAGAGGCTATGCCATGGCTTGTTTAATGATTGTGCCATTCTGTCATGCATCATAGTTTATCTGAAACACATCAGTAGTTACACATGTTAAGTATAATCACTCACGCGTTCTTAAAAAATGATACTCATATTACAACACTGCCTGTGGTATATAGGCTCGTGAGCATGACTGAACACACTCTTCCTTACATACGTGAATATTTTCAGACTCTTTGCATAGCTATGTTAAAGCAATATTCCAGCCACCAAAACTTGTCTAAACATAGCCAGGCCAGATTAATTAACAAAATGTAAAAATTTTTACCTGACACTGCTGCTCCAAAGAGCTCCAGAACCTGCTCCTTTGCACTTTGGATGTCTTCTGCTGATACACAGGAGATGCTCACTCTCATGGCCAGGACAATGGGTAGGCGATGGTAGGCAACTGCTTAGAGTGTCACTTTATCCCAGGGAGAAAGTGGGCGCAAAGAGGCATGGAGTGGGCTGAATTTTCCATTGGGGAGGGCGCTATGTGTCTTATTTGCCTAGGGCACCAGAATATCTTGTGCCAGTCCTACTCACTCTCCATTCACTCACTGTAGTGGAGAGTGTGGAGTGAGCACTTCCTGTGCATCGTGGCAAGACACCATAGGTGCAAAGGAGCAGGTCCCAGAGAGCATCACAGCAGTGGCGGAGATCTAAGGAGGTAAGTACAACATTGTTTTTATTTTATACCCCATTTTAGCCCTGTTTAGACAAAATGGGAGACAAGTATGAAGTAGGCTGCGTCAGTTTTCTGGTGTGATTTGCACAAAAAAAACTTTCGTGAGCCGTGTCTGACATATTTCTGAAAGGTCTTGCACCAAAAATGGGCGCACGTCTGACATCCTTGACAGTTTTTGTCTGTGACAATTCTTAGGGGGCAAGTGCTGTGAGACACTTTCATACATACTGACAAATGCTAAACTAACCTACTGAGAAGTAGGACTGTTTAGTCTGTCAGTTTCATACACATGCCCCAATGTTTCATGGCTAAGGCACCAAGCTCAAATGTCAGAAAGTGTCAAATATTGTCACAAATACTGTAGCCTTGTAACATTAATGAAGTAACCAAATACTGTCACAAAGAACTAATGTCAACCCCCCTCATGAACACAGCAGACTCACAGTTATGTATTTTTTAATATTCTTTGATACATGGCAATGTCAACCTATGGCACAGCTGACCTGTCCCTAAACTATGTTGCCCTTAACCCCTTAATGACCGCCCGCTGACTTTTAATGTCAGGCAGTGCAGGTCGTTCATCTGCAGCAATGTCTTTTGACGTCACAGCAGACATCAGGGTTTTCAGCGCCCGGCACCGCAGCAGCGCTGAGTACAGGGCTGTACTTCACAGACGTGTTCCCAGTGCAGCCTCTGCAAGTTCCAGGGAACATGGGAAACCTCCGCTCCCTGGCGCCTAACCCTTTGATTACCACAGTTCGTGACCGCAGCATAATCAAAGCGTTTCCCCTCCTCGGGGATCGGGACTCGGGTGACCCAACAGAGCCCGGGGAATAACTGCAAAGTCAGCCCTGGGGACCTAGAGTAGCCCCAGGGCTATCTGTGTAAGAAGTCAGCAATCAGGGCACACTGTGTGCTGCCCTGATCACTGCCTGTGTCAAACTGACACAGATTATAATGTATTAGCATATATGAATATACTAATACATAACTAAGTGTTAAAAACAGTTATCCCTTCATGGGATAAATAAACAAAATAGATAAAATAAAAATAAATATTTAATAAAAAATAATTGTGCATACATTACACACACAAAGAAAACAAATACACATATTTGGTATCCACACGACCATAGTAACCTGTAGAATTCATCTAACAAGTTAAGTGTGAAATGTGAATGGTGTAAAAAAAAAAAAAAAATTAGAAACAAAATTGAATTTTAACTTAAGCTATTGCCCAAAGCGTACAACATATTCTGAAAAAAACGAGGCCTCATAAAACTGCGTCATTGAAAAAATAAAAAAGTTACGACTGTTGAAGCACAAGGAGGCAAAAACAAAAAAAAAATGTCCTGTCATTAAATACTTTTCAAGCGTTTGGCTAAAGGGTTAAACAAGGTCTAACAATATTCTGCCAGATCTGCCATAATAAATCATTTTTAAAAATAAATATTAGTGACATTTTAAGGCGTGCCTGAATGTATAAAATATAGTGCTGGTAATCATTGTGTCACTGAGTGTGTATGGCAGGTGCTCTTAGCTAGCAGAACCAGTTTCTGCTTGCACTCTCTGTCTCTCTCCTTCTTCAGAATTACAATATTTGCCTAGAATAAATGGAGAATATGTTTATATGGCTTTATATAGCTAGAGAAGAATTTAAAATCTCCTTGTATTGCATATATTAATATTTCTTTTCCACTGACAACGTGTATATAGTTATCTCAATGTTTTGACTGATATGGCTTATGTAGACTGTGCTTTAAGATCATCCATGCAAAAGTGTTCCAAATTTTGCAGGACTTAGAGGAAGGATTGCCCACTATTTATTTATTTATTATGTATATTATAGGAAGTCATACAATTTTCTTATATATATGCATTTAAAATTCTGCTCCTATACCTTTTTTATACCAGTCTACCTAGAAATAAAAAATGGTACAGCCCACATTCCTGTCCACAGTAATGACTCCCATACAGCTGTATGGCGTCGGTCTTGTCACCTTCTGGCATTCAGTAAGCAAGAAGATTACATGACATCAATGAGGTAACTGTATAGTAATAATGGTGGAATAACTTATTATTATTACTGTATATACTAGAGTATAAGCCGACCCGAATATAAGCCGAGGCATCTACTTTTGACACAAAAAAAAACCTGGGAAAACTTTTTGACTCGAGTATAAGCCTAGGGTGGAAAATGTGGCGGCTACTGGTAAATTAAAAAAATAAAAATGGATACCAATAAAATTACAGGTATAGGCAGTTTAATGTCCCCCATAGGCAGATATAGGGAGTTTAATATCCCCAATAGGCAGTTATAGCTAGTTATATGTCCTCCGTAGGCAGGTATAGGCAGTTTAATGTTCCCCATAGGCAGTTATAGGCAGGTATATGTCCTCCATAGGCAGGTTATAGGCAGGTATATGTCCCCTATATGCAGGTTATAGGCAGGTATATGTCCCCCATAGGCAGGTTATAGGCAGATATATGTCCCTTATAGGCAGGTTATAGGCAGGCATATGTCCCCCATAGCCAGGTTATAAGCAGGTATATGTCCCAATAGGCAGGAATAGGTAGGTATAGGCAGGTATATGTCCTTATAGGCAGGTTATAGGCAGGTATATGTCCTTATAGGTAGGTTATAGGCAGGGTATAGGCAGGTATATGCCTCCATAGGCAGGTTATAAAAAAAACAAAAACAAATACAAACACTTACCTCACTCCCTCGCTGTCCGGTCTCCCAGGCGCTCTCCTCCGTCTTGGGGCACAGGCAGGGTGATCAGGCCGCACACGCAGCGTGATGACACACGCTGCCTGTGCCGGAAACTCCGGGCGGCCACGAGTATGCTTGCGGCTGTCCGGAGTCCACTGCGGAGCAGGGAGTGCTCGCTCTCTGCTCCACAGTGGTATCTTCACCTGTATGCGCTCCGGAGGAGTCGCATACAGGTGAAGAGATCGCCGACAGCACCCGGGCCACCGCAGCGCTCGGACGCTGTCAGCTGACTCGGGATTCTGCTGTATGCGCTCCCTGTGGAGTCGCATGTAGCAGAAGTGTTCCTGCCGGCGCTCGGGAGCTGACAGTGACTCGAGTATAATCCAAGGTCGGATTTTTCAGCACATTTTTTGTGCTGAAAAACTCGGCTTATACTCGACTATATATGGTATGTTTATTCCCACAACTTCTTTACTATGGGGATTTACATGTATAACTGCTGTTGTTAAAGGGAATCTTTCACCATTTTTTTTACTTATTAAATCAAGACCCTGATCCATATTATTTTCTTCTTCAACGTTTCTATTTTCTGATTGTAGATTTTTTAATTAAGTCGTCTATATATGATTGTGGGGACAGCATTATTACCTGCAGAGCATTATTGCTTTAACAGAGAGATGCTTTACAGCAACTTCATGCACATAGGAGCCTTAAGACTGACTCAGTCCTATTGACTTCTATATGAGAGTTTTATAGACTCTGTGACCTGGGAAGAAGTCAATGAGGGGGAGAGAGGGAACTGTGACTATATCCTATTGTGACTGGTGGATCCTGTGTTATCTATACACATTGGTGTCTCTTTTCAGTGTAATCCTGTTTGTGCTGATAATGAGCAGACACTGAAAATCTTTCTCTACAGAACAGGAAGCGTCAGACTATTATTAGGCCTAGTGGCCAAGGTGAAAACTGCAGGACTTAAGAATTATTAAAAAATATCGGAAGTGATATGGAAAAAAAAAAAAACAACCAAAAATTCCTAAAAAATATGTTTAGCATAAAAAGGTGAGTTAAACAATAAGTAATTGTTTGATGACACATTCCCTTTAATAACGTTAACTGTGAAAAAAAAGCAGAGAGATGAGACAGACTGTACAGCTGCTTCTCCCCATACACGGATAGACATGATAGGACGCTGCTAGTGGTGGTAATACTGGAGAAGTTCTGCACCTCAATGATCTACTGTTACCTGGATACTAGGGTCGCATGACCTGTGTGCAGTGGTCACCTGACTGTTTTTGTCCATACAGTTACTCCATGGCAGCCATTATTATGGACAAAAATGGGGGCTATACCATTTTTTATTTCTAGATAGGGGTCTACTAACTGGTAAAAACTGGTATACACATAATCAGTAAATACAATTTAAAGACATTATAAAGTGGACAACCCTTTTAAGCCCCTGTGTAGATTGCATGTTTTTGTAAGCAGATGTATAACATGTGACATAGATGACGCTGCTTCCTAGCATTTGTGTCATTTATCATATACTGTTCCCCTGAAATGAGTGGGTTATGAAGATATTGCAGCATTTAAAGAGACATAATTAGTGTACTGTGAGAGACACCCATGTGATGGGCAACATATGAGATTATGTCCAAATGTAAACATTTTCTGTGTCCTTAGTTGTTGGAAATGTTTATGTCTTTGTTCTGCTTCATTATTGCTTGGTAGCAGTTGTCTTACTCTGTAGTTGTTATGACTTCTAATTTATGCTGTGTTTCAGCCCTGGGTGAGATGCTGCTTAGGTAGTTGAAGATATACTGGGACATCTGTGGGATAGTGGAACAACCGCATTGTCATTTCTCAGTAAAATCATATGTGTGATTTAAAATTGTAAAGTATTCTGTCGTATTCTACTATTTGGGCACAAGATGCCACTATTTCTGGTTTCTGTTGTATGCAAATTAGAGACTTGTGATAACTGACACGAGGTAACAGTCATTTTGAACAGAAGCAGGAAAAGACACAGAGAGATCAGGAGAGGACAGACGCTAGGCGAAGATTGACTCAGCTTTCCTAATTATGATAGTTCCTGAACTGTGGGCTGCCCCAGAGAGAGAGAGAGAGAGAGAGAGAGAGAGGAGTACGGCTGTCTAGAGTAATGCTGTTGGCAAGGAAAGCCCCATGACAGAAGGGATGACCTGCTGGAGGCAAAGAGAAGTATCCCCCATTTTGGATAATTGACTCCATCGGCAGGGATCAACAACTCTGAGCAGTGACTGTCTGCAAACCCAAGGTACACCCGGGTCAAAGAACGCATGTACACCAACGAACCTAGGACTGTTTGCAGGCCTGTAGTTAGCCTAGTAAGGGCAGGTTTGGTTTCAGGCTGTAAGTGTTTATTCAAGTACACCCCCCTGATTTGGGACATTGGACGTGGCTTGCTATAGCGCTGTTATTAATGCGACCGGTCCGCATATGAGAGAATCTGTATTATATGCATATTTCTGGGTACAGTATAGGAGGTAGAGCTGGTTAGGTTGTAAGCTGCTGTGCTGCACTGCGAGCGCGCCTTTGAACGGCAGCACACATGATCGTTCCTGTTTTTGTATGGTATTAAAAGGTAGAGGGTGTTTGGCCTTTCCGAACCCCGTGGGTAGGTAAACTTATTGTACATCCTGAGGACACACTGCCGCGGCGCGCTGTGCAGCACAGGGGTCTTAGTCACAACTTTGTACATGTGTGTTTTGGGAATTTGTTCACCATACTTTCCTGAAAAGTTCAGTAAAAAACATTGTTGTTGAACTGGTGTTGTAGTCATTCTCTTTGTCTGTGACTTTACTGTATTCCAGGAAGCCTACCTCGGTGCTCGGCTTACACATCAACTGGAGAAATGGGAAGCAAGGGGCACTGCAAGTGCTACAGCATCAAGAGGGAAGCTCTGTGCGATATAAAACTAGTTAGTTTCTGCCCCTTGTTGGTGGGTGGACGCCTGCGATGATGATGAGCTGCTGAAAGATACCCACATCTGTGATAGGCCAAAGCAAGGCCTAAGATTTACATGCACTAGGGTGCCCGGCCACCAGAGAACAATGTCCCCATTTCAGAATCTTCTTCTGGAGCGCGTCTTGCCCGGGGGTACACATCAGAGGTCAACGGGAGCTGCAGAGATTACGCGTTCAGGGGACACAATGTGACGAGGGGCAATTTCTTCCCACATCACGTCTGAAGCACGGGAGAGAGCATCGGCCTTTATGTACTTCTCTGCAGGATGGAAATGGATCAGGAAATTGAACCACAAGAAGGACAGGGACCACCAGGCTTGACATGGATTCAGACGTTGGGCCGTCTGGAGGTACTGGAGGTTTTCGTGATTGGCATAAATGTCAATCGGATGGCGAGCTCATTCCAGGAGGTGACACCATTCTCCCAAAGCCAGTTAGATGGCCAACAATTCCCGGTCCCCAATGGTGTAATTCTTTTCTGTGGGAGAGCATGTCTTGGAAAAGAAACAACACATGAGGGTCTTGCCTAAGAGACCTCTTTGTGTGAGAATTGCCCCAGCCCCCACGGAAGAGGCATCCATCCATGGCCGGGACACTAGGTAGGCGGGGGTAGGCGATAGCCTAGGGCGCCACCTCTGCCAGCGCATAGGGGGGCGCATTTACATTCAAACATGACCTCTCCTCACTCTGATCAAGGCTGCTGCAATAGCTTGGATTGCTAAGCAGCAGCCCCTGCCTGACCTCAGTCACTGCTGGTGGGTTGTCATCCTCAGTCACGCACACGCCCCTTCCCTCTTCCGTGGCGCCGTCTTCTGTGGAGCATCACCGCATCAGAGAAGGTGCCGCTCACCTCACTGAGGTCCTCCAGCCCCCCAGCTGCCGACAGCAGCAAGTGAGAGGAGACAAAGTCCTGGAGCCGGAGCAGGAAAAAAAGAACAGCAGGGACACAGTCACAGGCAGCAATTTACTAGCGGAGCGGAGGTGAGCCAGCCTGCTTACTTATGATGCTGCAGAGAGCAGGGCAGAAGAGTAACGTCCTGTCATAAGTCAATGTGCTGTGTGCATTCCTTCAGTCTCTCCCCCACACACAGGAGCTGCTGCAGCCTGCCGAGGCAGTGTCGCCCCTCACCCCCCACAGCCTGTAACATCTGAAGAAAACTCATAGATGTATTTTAACAATGATGATTTTTCATGTTTATGATGGGAATTTAGAGTCCCTGTGACACATTTAATCACTAACTGAACACTTGAGAAAGCTAGTGCTCGCAGGTATCAGCCAATTTGCATCCAGACAAGCTTTATCCCTTGCTGCTGGATGCAAGCTGGCTGATGCCTGCGAGACTTAGAATTTATGGACCATTAAAATATTATTTTTGACTATGTCCCTGGTCACCATTGAGAAGCCTTGAAAAACAGTCCCTCAACATCTATGAAGCCTTGAGGAATCATAGAACCCATATAGAATAAACGTGGTTCAAATAAGACTATTTGTGTTCTATTATTCTCCATTGCTACTTCATGATATATGTTGAGGAAGTGTTTTTTAGTCTATGTCGCGTTTTTTGGTGTGATTTGTAATGTGTTTTTGGAAAAAATCTACCCAAAAACTTATAAATAACGTCTGCCACTTTCCATAGACTCCAATAATAAATTTTCCACCTACATAGACATATGGGGCAACATGTATGAACGGGCTTTACGCCTGTTTTTTGCCGTATACTGCGCCTCCCGGCCCGATTCCTCCTGTCGTAGGCAGGGATGCGGTGTTAGGCGCAGCGTTCGGGCTGGGCAGGGGCGGGCAGTGGGCGCGGTGTGGGCGCGGTGTAGGCGTTCCGGGGCGGTATGCGGCACACTCGAAAACTCCGAGGCATGTACGATGGCGAGTCGGCAAAGCGAGGCGCAGTGCAGCGCTCGGCAGCTCCGACAGGCAGACCTGGTTTATTTTGGTCTAAATCCTCCGACAGAGGCGAAGTGAAGCAGGATCCGAACATGCGAGGAAGCAGATAGAAGATCGCGACAGAAATCTCGGCGCTCCGCTCCGTGCAGCAGGAGTATGATTCCGAAAAAATCGCCTTTATAAAGGCGGAAAACAGTGTCTTTATTTTCGTTGCACCCATACTATTGATCCTTGGCTAACGAAAATAAAGAAATAAACATGATTTTATTGATTTAATATTTTTTTTCCGTTACCCCCATATTATTATTCGTTTTATATACACATCGGTGTTATAATTTGATTTTGGCCATGTACAGTTTTATTTCAGATTGCATTAGAAAACCCATAGAAGCGTTGCTCGCTCTCCCATTGGTCCAAATAACGGCGCCTCTTTTAACTTAGCCAATCACAGAGCGCGCTCAGAAGTTCGTTTCCCCATAGAACTCTATGAGAAAATAGCTCGCGCTCTGATTGGCTAAGCTGGACGAGCCCCCGCCGCTTCAACCAATCAGCTCGTTTCTGCATTTTTACTGTATTTTGAACTGTCCCGCCTTTGAATATGATTGGTCAATTTTTCTCCATAGGATATAATGGGACATTGTCGCTCCTATTCTGATTGGTCAATTCTCCTCCATAGGTTATAATGGGACATTGTCGCTCCTATTCTGATTGGCTGGTTTATGCCGACCAATGAGAATAGCTTAAACAATTTGAATTACTGTATTTCCCGGCAATTCTCTCTATTGCAATTCCCTATGTAGCGCCGGTCTCGGCGACAAACGCGTTGTTCGGGTTTTTAACTGCTTTATTTGTAAAGAAGGGTTCGGCTCTTTATCTGATAATGTTTTACATTTAATAAAAATAATTTTTTGATTAATACTTCATGCCGCACGGCGCTGAGTGCCGAGATTTCAGAGCGCCCATCTCTCCATAGACTATAATGGGAGAAGTAGCTCGCGCTCTGATTGGCTGGGATAGCCAAGCCCCCGCTAGCTCAGCCAATCAGCTCTTTTCTGTCTTTTTACTGTATTTTGAATTATCCCGCCGTGGATTCTGATTGGTCAATCCTTCCCCATAGGTTTTAATGGTTCACTGTCGCTCCTATTCTGAATGGCCGGTTTCTGCCGACCAATCAGAATAGCTTTCTGAATTTGAATTACTGTATTTCCCGGCAATTTCCAATATCCTAATTCATGAATTAGGATATTTGGAAAGTGATTTTGTTTTATGTATTTTTTATTTTTGAGGTTTCAGCTCTTTTCTGGGAATGTTTTCCGCCTTTATAAAGGCGATTTTTGATTCATGCTCCGCACCGACATCTGGAATGATTTCTCGCTGTTCTCCAGCCTGTCTCGCATCGGAACTGTTTTTCGGCGCAGCCCCGCACGGCGCCTACGTCCCGCACTGCGCCCATGTCCCCGCACTGTGCCCCACACACACTGGCGAGGCGCAGGGAACTTTTGCCCGCATGTATGAGTGCACCTCCTCGGATGGCGAATCTTAGGCGCAGCGCCGCTCTGCGCCTCGGTCCCCGCACTGCGCCCCACACACTGGCCAGGCGTGGCGGACTTTTCCCCGCATGTATGACCGCATTACCTTCGGCGCCGAATCATAGGCGCAGCCCCGCACTGCGCCTCGGACCCGCACTGCGCCTAACACACTGGCGAGGCGCGGAGGACTTTACATGCTATATATGAGCGCGCCCCGGCCCCGACATAAATCAGGCGCAGATTCTGCCGGAAAACTGGCGGAAAGGTGCGCCCCGACCCAGCGGGATTCATACATGTCGCCCATGGGATTTTTATTCTGCGGGACAAGATGTACTTTCTAATGGTGTCATTCACCGTGCTATAGAATATACTGGGAAACCGCAAAAAAAAGTCTAAGTGGGGCGAAATGTGAAAAAAATTTACTTGGCTTTTGTTTTTATGGTGTTGACCCTTCAGTACAAATGATGTATTATATGTACTCTGCAGGTCGGTACGATTCTGGTGATGCAGAATATGTATGGTGTTTGTTGTGTTTTAGCACTGTTAAAAAAGTCAAACATTCTCGACTTCTTAAATTTCCTCTGTGGCGCCATTTTCAGCGTCCAATAACTTTTTTGTGCTTCCACCTATGGACCTGAGTGAGTGGCATGTCTTGTGGGCTGAAGTCTACTTTTTATTGGTATCAGTTTACAGGCGACTTTTTGATCACTTTGTATTCCAATATTTAGAAGACGTGAATAAAATTAAACTCACTTAGATCCAGCGCTGTGCCGTCCTCTGTCTTCTATATTTTTCTTTTTTTTTTTCCATATGGGAATGTCATTGTTGTAGATAGTGATTGGCAGCAACAGTAGCGTCCCCCTTCCTGACATCAGCAGTCAGAAGCAAGCACTCTGTATTGTTTGCTGGTTTTTTTTTTGCATTTTGGTTCTTACATCCTCTTATTTTTTATCCAAAAATCCTAAAAATGGTATAAATCTTTCACAAGATTTTCATATTCAGGCTAATAAAGCTTAAAGGCAGGATTAAGCTCTGTTTCACTTCTGATGGAAGGGTCTAAAGCCAAAAACGTACAATTAGCCTAGGTGTCAAAGGCGTAGGACAAAAAAAAAAACAGCCGAAAGTCGATTGTCTTTTTTCTGATGCACGGCCTAAAACCTCTGAAAATCTGATCGTTTTTCTACGCCGAGTAAGTGTAGTCTTCTGCTATTTTTAACTGATCTGTCATTTGGATCTGTTAAATAAACAGATATTTTGGTTTCCATTGGCATCAGTTTATTTCCATTAAAAATTGAATATTGTTTTAATGTCTGAAATCTGTCTGTGCATTTACAGAAAAAAAATAAGAAATCCATTTAATAGATTTGTATCTGTTTTCCATTGACCTCAGTGTTTAAAAAAAGAAGGGTCCTTTCTGTCAGATTTTCTCTTTTTCATCGAACCAATAACACAGCATTGCATTTTATTTTTTTGCTGTAAAAAAAACAAATCTGACGTATAAGGCCTAAAAACCTGTGAAATCAATGAGTGACTGTTCTTTTCCATTTTTCTCCTTCCAAAACAGACTAGAACAATGGTAAAACAAAACATAGAGGTGAACAAAGCCTAAAAATCACTCAAACCCAACTAGTTCACGTACAATATGTCCTCCCCCCCTATATGGTAAAAAAAAAAAAGTGAAACATTAAAACACCTTCTCACACTGCACAGCCTGAAAATTTAGGGTTTTAACATGAGGTAAAATACCCTGCACTGGTTGCTTGCAACTATCTACAAGCCGGCTGTGCATGAGACTAAGGAGGATGGCGCTTGCGTCTGTCCTCTCCTGCATTTTATTAATGTCGCAATTTTAAAATTTCAACAACGTGGGGGGGGAGGGGGGCGCCATTTGCCTTTTTTGCCTAGGGCACCAAAATGCCTTGTCCTGGCCCTGCATCCATCTCTAAAGAGAAAGGCTTCTTGGGGTCCAGTCGGGACAGAATGGGAGCAGAGGTGAAAGCCAACTTTAATTTAGAGAAGGCTTCATCAGCCGCAGGAGGCCATAGTTTCGGGTTGCCATTTTTCTTGGTGAGCGCCATGATTGTTGTCACCAGCGTAGAGAAATGGGGGATAAACTGCTGATGGTGGTTGGCAAAACCCAGAAACTGTTGTATGGCCCGAAGACTGACAGGCCGTGGCCACTGTAACACGGCTGATAACTTTGCGGGGTCCATCTGCAAGCCCTTGTCTGAGATGATGTACCCAAGAAATGGGAGGCTGGTTTGATGGAACAGGCATTTCTCCAACTTGGCATAAGTGATTACTGTGAAGACATCTCATCACCTGGCGCACATGGATCCAATGAGACTCTGGGTCGGGCGAGAACACCAGGATGTCATCCAGATAAGTGATAACGCAGGTCTATAGGATGTCCCTGAATATGTTGTTTGATGAACTCCTGAGAGACCGCCGGAGAGTTGTACAGCCCTAAGGGCATTACAAAGGTACTCAAAGTGCTCATCTCGGGTGTCGAAAGCCATCTTCCATTCATCCCCCTCACAAATTCAAATGAGGTTGTAGACCCCCCACCAGTACAGTTTAGAAAAAATTTTGGCTCCAGGGAACCGATCAAAGAGTTCCATAATTAATGGTAAAGGCTAACGATTCTTCAAGGTAAGCCATGTTAAGGCTGCAATAGTCAATACAGAGACGTAGTGAACTGTCCTTTTTCTCAACAAAGAAGAACCCGGCAGGAGAGGAAGACTTGTGGCCTTCTGGAGGTACTCTTTTATGTAGACCAACTGGCCTGAGTCTCTGGTACAGATAACGGATAGGCCCTGCCCGGGGAGGACCAGTATCGGGCAGCAGGTGTTTAGGACAGTCATAGGGATGATGAGGTGGAAGAATCTCAGTCTGTTTCTCCAAGAATACGTTGGCAAAGATCTGATATTCAGCAGGCAATCCCGGCAGAAGCTTGAGGGGTGCCAGTAGAAAAGTAGGATGTACTAGTTGAGGTGCTACAAAACAGGGAGACTAGCAGTCTTGACCCCAGCATATAACTTTGCCCGTCTTCCAATTACACATAGGAGCATGGCACTGCAGCCACATAAGTTCCAGGAGAATTTCCGAGAAAGAGCAGGGCAAAACATAGAATGAAATCTTCGCCTTGTGTAGGGCCCCTACATAAAGAGATACCATTTCCGTATCATCAGTCGTGGAGAGGGGTGATGCATACCTAACCTCTCCCACGTAACCTAGGTGCGTACATTTCCTGGACATTGGGGATGTTGCGGGCAGTGTCAGCGGTAGTGCTCAGGACTGGCTCAGTATAAACACAAATGTTCCTCACGTCATCGGGACCGTTCTTGTTGGGTCAGGTGGTCTCTGTCCACTTGCATGGGCTCCTCACCAGAAGGCTGTGGGAGTGGCATTGGAGGCCTCTGGAATAACGGAGCAAAACGTGGTAGACCTCGTGATCAGACCGATTTGCATTCTTGACGGAGTTCTTCCTGTCTCTCGGTAAAACGCACGTCAATGCGGGTGGCCCAGTGAAAGTTTACTCAAGGAAAGATGAAAGGTCTCTTGCGGGTAGCACGTCCTTTACCCTGCTGGAAAGGCCCTTTTTGAATGTGACACATAGGCCACATCATTCCAAGATAGTTCCGAGGCCAGAGTAGTCTCCGACTGAGGAGTCCCCTTGGCGAAGATTCATGAGCGCTGTTTCAGTAGAGGACGCACGTGCTGGTTCCTTGAAAACGTTGCAGAATTCCGCTAGGAAAGCCTGTAAGTTAGCCGTCACTAGATCATTTCTGTCCCAGAGAGGAATGGCCCAAGCCAGGGCTTTCCCGGAGAGAACGCTGACTATAAACACTACCTTGGATCGTTCAGTCGGGAACTGGTTGGGTATCAGTTCCATATGCATGGAGCACTGAGTAATGAACCACCTTTAGAGTTTTTTGGTCCCCATCGAACTTCATCAGCAATGACAACGGGCGGACGGGCTCCACTGGAACCGCAGGCGTAGAAAAGACCACAGGGGAAGGCTGTGGCTGCTGCTCAGCAGAGAGGAGCTGCTGCATCATGGAGGATAGTTGGTTTAACTGTTGCGCCTATTGCGCAATCTGCTGCGACTGCTGGGCCACAATGGTAGTGAGATCAGCAACGCTTGACAGAGGCATGTTGGTGGGATCTATGGCCAGATCTATGGCCAGATCTAGGATCTATGGCCAGATCCTTTAGACCACCACAAGCGGTGGTAGCAGCCACGCCAGGGAGTGGAATCTAAGAAGGTCCAGGTGTTCACCAGAGCCTGCCGCAAGTTCACGACCCCTGATGTGACTTGCTTGCAATGGTGGCTAAGGTGCAGTGAGGTACCAAACAACGTAACTGTAGTCTGGGACAGGCAGGAAGTCAGGGCAGGGTAAAGGTTTGTAACCAGAAAATGGGTCAGGAACACAGCAAGACAGGAACGCATTCTGGAATGCTGTCTTTATAGTATTAACCAGAGGTGGTATTCTGGTATGTATAGGGTAAGTGTCCAGCAAGTAACCAATTACCAGGGAGCTGGCCCTTTAAATCCCAGGAAGGTGGTGCACACGCCCTAGAAAGGGGGGACGCACACAGCAAATGATGGAGGAGTGCAGAGGAGCAGGACCGTGGCAAGATGAGAACTCGCCGGCAGTACACAGCTATTGTACATTAAAGGAAATAATTATTTGATCCCTTGTTAATTTTGTAAGTTTGCCCACTGACAAAGACATGAACAGTCTATAATTTTAAAGGAAGGTTAATTTTCACATTGAATGATAGAATATGAAAAATAAAATCCAGAAAATCACATTGTATAAATTATTTAAATTTATTTGAATTTTGCAGTGAGAAATAAGTATTTGATCCCTCTGGCAAACAAGACTTAATACTTGGTGGCAAAGCCCTTGTTGGCAAGCACAGCAGTCAGACGTTTTTTGTAGTTGATGATGAGGATTGCGCACATGTCAGGAGGAATTTTGGTCCACTCTTCTTTGCAGATCATCTCTAAATCATTAAGATTTTGGAGCTGTCACTTGGCAACTCGGAGCTTCAACTCTCTCCATAAGTTTGCTATGGGATTAGGGACTGGAGACTGGTTAGGCCACTCCCTGACC
The DNA here is from genome assembly GCA_025379985.1 of Phyllomedusa bahiana. NCBI lineage: Eukaryota > Metazoa > Chordata > Amphibia > Anura > Hylidae > Phyllomedusa > Phyllomedusa bahiana. The sequence goes on along the minus strand of JAODAL010013763.1, from coordinate 65,888 downwards.
TTAATGTGCTTCTCTTTGAACTACTCTTTTTTGCGTTGACTGCATGTTTTGAGTTGGATTGTCTTCCTGCAAGACCCAGCCACAACCCATTTTTAATGTCCTGACAGAGGGAAGGAGGTTGTCACTCAGGAATTTACAGTACATGACTCTATCCATTCTCCCATTGATGCGTTGAAGTGGTCCTGTGCCCTTAGCAGAGAAACACCCCCAAAACATAATGTTTCCGCCTCCATGCTTGACAATGGGGATGATGGTCTTTGGGTCATAGACAACATTTCTCTTCCTTCAAACGTGGCAAGTTGAGTTAATGCCAAAGAGCTCAAAGAGCTGGGGGACCTTGCAGGCAATGCAGTATTTTTAAATCATTACGGCGTAATGTGTTACCAATGGTTTTCTTGGTGACTGAGGTCCCAGAAGCCTTGAGATCATGAACAACATTAACAAATTCCCACTGTGTAGTTTTAGGCTGATCTTTCACCTTCGTCATGATCAAGGATACCCCACGAGGTGACATTTTTTCATGGTGCCCCAGATCGATGTCGATTGACAGTCATTTTGTATTTCTTCCATTTTCTTACTATTGCACCAACAATTGTCTCCTTCTCACCCAGCGTCTTACTTATGGTTTTGTAGCGCATTCCAGCTTTTTGCAGGTTTATGATCTTGTCCTTCACATCCTTAGAAAGCTCTTTGGTCCTTCCCTTGTTGTAGAGGTTAGAGTCTGACTGATTAATTGAGTCTGTGGACATGAGTCTTTTATAAAGATGACTATTTAAGACACAAACATGCCAAAGGATATCCGGGTATGTATCCCACGGGACTGCATCAACGTGTGGATCCCACTGCATATTGTGGAAACAAGTCCATAGAGGTGAGCCGAACTCTACTTTAGACTATTAAAGACAGCTGTCTTTAATGCATGTAACGAGTTGATTAGGAGCGTCTAACTGGTCTGTAAGAGCCAGAACTCTTAATGGTTGGTAGGGGATCAAATACTTATCTCTCTCAGCAAAATGCAAATAAATTTACAGAATTTATACAATGTGATTTTCTAGATTGTATTTTGGATATTCTATCTCTCAATGTTAAAATTAACCTACCCTTAAAATAATAGACTGTTCATGTCTTTGTCTGGGGGAAAACTTACAAAATCAGCAAGGGATCAAATAATTATTTCCTTCACTGTAACATCTATCTTGAACTTCAGTTATCTTGCACTCTCAGACCAAATTATACTTAATGGCTAACCAAGTTTTTATGGAATGTCACAAGGAATCAAAAACAAAAACCTTCTTTAAAAAATTGAATTTTTTTATTGACACTTTCTATACACTACATGAAATAGACAATTTGCTCTCCATTTTCCAGTATACCTGAAGGTATAACTAGGGAAAAATTCCAGCTCACCTGTATGAGGGTGCAAGGACTCAGGGTTTACTCCACACGCAAATCAAAATAGGAACTGTCACAATACAGGTAGACCAGCAGCACCTCTGTTTCTGTTCAAAAAATATATATTTTATTTCACAAAGTAAAAAAACATGTAAACGTAGTGTGGAAAGCCAGGGTGAAGGTAGTGAAGAATTAGTAACAATTATAAAAATCCAATTAAGAAAAAAAACGATGTTTTAAAATCTACATTTGTTACTACTTATAGAAAACAAGCAGATAATATTTGGAAAATTATAGATTGCTATTTACCTTTACTAACACAAGTTAAGGCACTTGTGGTTGTCCTTTCGGATGGCTACCAGTTTGTAACCCGTAAATCCCCAACATTACACAATCTACTCTCTCCCAGTATGCCAAGAGTTAACAGAATAAAACGCACCTGGCTTAGTGCCAACGTTTTCTTTACATGCAACAACAGCCAATGTTCTTGTTGCAAAGTCAAGTATATTGAGCATCTAGCAGATGGTTCTAAATATTATTTAAAGGATTTCATCAATTGTGAAACAGCGTTTGTTATTTACTGTGTAGTTTGCAATATTTGTAATTTAAAATATATTGGCTCTATTAGCCGCAAAATGAAAGATAGAATTAGAGAACATATTTACGGTGCTACACATGATTATGTACAAAATGTTTCAAATGTCTCAAAACACTTCCGAGAAAAACATCAGGAGGATATTTCAGCCCTCCACTGAAACGGTACAGAGAAGAGGAAATTGTCAGAGGGTTCTCCTCAATAGGGAGGGCTTTTGGATTCTCATGAGGAATACCAGTTTCCCAAAGGGCTTAAATCATAGATTAGATTTAATTCTAAATTATTAGGTATTTGCATTAAATATATAATTATATTGAAATGTTTTTGGATAAATCTGTACTTTAGAGTGCGAGCCAGATGATTGTACTCTGGATTAGGGTTATTTAATCAATGACCATGTGTAGTGACAGCTCTGATTAAGAACTGATTCAGTCGGAAACGCGTCAGCGTCACTACCTTAACCCTGTCTTTCCACACCATATTTGGATGTCTTTATACTTTGTGAAATGAAAGACAATGTTTTTTAACAGAAGTTCAGAGGAGCTGCTGGTCTACATTTTTTTGTGACAGCTCATACCTCATGGTATTTCGCTGAAAGCCTGAAGGGCGCATTAGGAAGGTTGCAATGTAGAAGTTAACAAGATACTATTAAAATAGTTTAACCCCTTAACCCGAATGCCTGAAAAGTAGTTAATGACCAGAAATTTTTTTTTAGTTTTTGTCTCCTTGCGTTTCAACAGTTGTAACTTTTTTATTTTTCAATGGCGCAGTTGGATGAGGCCTTGTTTTATTCGGGATGAGTTGTATTTTATGGGGGAATAGTTTAAGTTCACTTATAAATAATTTCAGATTTTTTTTTTACTTTTTTTACTAATTTTTTTTGTTTTTTACATTTTTTTTTAAACCATTCCCATTTCACACTTAATAACATGTTAGATTAATTCTACAGGTTATTATGGTCATGTGGATACCTAATATGTGTAGTTTTGTTTGTGTGCAATGTATGCACAATTATTTTTTATTAAATATTTATTTTTATTTTATTTTTTTTAATTCTTTTTTTTACACTTTTTTAAAAAAAAAAATTAAATCCCATGAGGGGAGAACTGTTTTACATTTTTTTTTACACTTAGTAATGTATTAGCATATATGAAAATGCTAATACATTCTAATCTCTGTCACTTTGACACAGGCAGTGATCAGGACAGCACACAGTGCGTCCTGGTAACTGGCTTGTTACATAGACAGACCTGGGGCCACTCTAGGTCCCCAGGGCTGACTGTGCAGCTGTTCCCCGGGCTCTGTTGGGTAACCGGGTGTTCCGATCACCCGACAGAGCAGGGAAACCCTTTGACGCACCGTCGCAATCAAAGGGTTAAAGCACCGGGTTGCGGAGGTTTCTTCTGCTCCACGGTGCTCGCAGGGGATGCTCTGGGATCAGGGCTGTGTAGTACAGTAAGAAGAAGCAAAGGTATACCAGCTCACCCAAAAAATGCCAATCGCCAGGATGTCTGTGCACGTATTCCGCCTGGAGTCCACGATTCGATACTAAGCTTGAAACGAAGTGATGAATACAGCACCAAAGGACAAGAAGCCTGGCTAAAATCTTAAAGGATTTATTATAATACAAAAATAAAAAGTACACGTAACATCCCCCCCGGAAAATGTCCGAGTGCGGTTAACGCGTTTCGGGTGTGTGACCACCCTTACTCATAACAAAGACAAGCATGTAAAATCATCATTTATATAAGAGGAATAATAAGAGATGTAACTGACATGTGCAACGTCCGGTTGCCAGAGACGCCAGACCCACGTAGCACAGCCCCGATGCCAGCGCAGCTGCGACGCCAGGCGCCGAAAACTCCGAAGTCTGCAGCGACGTCTAAAGACGTTGTTGCAGATGAACGACCTGCACCAGCCGACATCTAAGGTCGGCGGGCGGTCGTTAAGGAGTTAAGGCTGGCATGGGGTGGGGGCATGGCAAAAATGTTCGTTCTGTGGCTTGTATACACGATAATGGCTTTATGTTGTATTCAGTTAATGCTTTTAATTAAATTTAGTGTAATTATCTGTCATATATGACTATGTTTTAATACCATAATATTTCAAAAAGAAAATTTCTAAAACAAATTGAATGACATTCTGTGTTTCTTAAAAATTGTACTTGTTAATTGTATTGATAACATTTTGGTGTAAATAAAAAGCTATTTAAAAACCAAAAAAAAAAAAACATCTCCTGGAGCTACCTGGCACCTGCTAATAACATCATACTTAGGACCTAAGCAGAAAGTGTTATGCTTCCTTCTAAACTGTATGCATGATGCCCATTAGGTGTCATTTATACAGCAGTATCATTAAAGGTGATGTATCGCTTCTTCAGTTCGTGTGTTTTAATGTAATCTCAGATTCTCAGCTCTTCTTCTTCCCCTCCCAGCTCGGTGTTTCTTAACTGAAGGGGGATGACATCATCCCCCCCCCTTCACTGTTCATGCTCACTCCCGAGTCAGTGTGTTTGTTTGAGATCAGTGAGAGGGGATAGCACATCCCCTGCTCTTCCTCTCCTCTCTGTCTGAGTCTACATGTCACTGTGTCGTTCCTCTCCCTATGCAGTCTTATTTTGTCTTATTAAGAGCTGTTTACATACCAAAGCCCTGCATTCAGTCTAGACAGTCTTCTATGAACTCAGAGCACTGATCTCTTTTCCTCTCACAGCTGGAGGTTTGTTACAGTTGAATCCAGTCTTCTATGAACTCATCCAGAGCAGCACAGGTCTGTCTCCCTTCTATGTTTACACGCAGCAGTATTAGGCACCGAGTCACAATTCTGCTGTTTTCTGATTGTAGAAGCAACTGCAGTGTTATTGTGGAGCTGCTAACTGTGCAGAGTGAAATGTTGCCGGACCCTTATTCTGAGTGAGAGAGGCAGGAATGCATGCTCCAGTGAATACGACTGGGGGCCAGACAGAATGTAAATTAGTAGAGCCGTCAGCCAATGAAATGAAAGGAGGAGGAATCCAACCGGCACTGGGGAACAGTGTTTACACAAAACGAAGATAAGGCAGACTGTGAAAACAAGACAGCTTTGCAAATGACATCCAATTGCAAAGTTGCTTGTTTTCACTTCCCCCTTATTCTGAAGACCATTTAATGTAATGATACAACCCCTTTAAGACATGGATGGTAGTAAACTCTTAAGAGTGACTCACACTTATCTCCCCCTCCTGCGGTTGCTCAATATCCATGCAGCTGCAGTCTCTGTAAGGAGGTTTAGAAATGTCTTTACAGAGTCAGATGCAGACCAGCTGAATATTTTAAGATATCCGGCAGTCTGTAAGCAGTTAAGCTGTTTAAATTAAAAGAAGTAATACTAAATCTTCAAAATTGCTTTTCCCCGATATCTCTATAGACCTTAATACTGCTGTGCTGCAAGAGGTATCCAGATTGTCTGGGAATACTTATTTTGCCAGTAGATATGTACAATGTTGTTACTATAGTCATCCTATGCTTAATGTGCACCTGTCCATTTTCGCATCAGAACTAAACGTGTTACTTGATCCATGTGTAAGATTTTGAAGTAATAGTTATGTAGCACCTTAGCTCAGTGGCTAATACTGTCACTATGAAGCACTGAAGTCAACGATTCAAAACTGTCCAAGGACAACAGCAATAGGTTTGTACGTTCTACTCCTGTTTCCTCCAGGTACACACAAACTCTCACACTGGTAAGGTAATTAGCTTTCTATTGAAATTTATATTTTTGTTTGTGTCGGATCTTGGTAAATTACTTAGGATAGGGATAAATATACATGGCCCTATTTTTGTACAGTGATGGAGAATATGTTGGTATAATAGATATAACAGAAAATAAATGACTTATTTTTAGTCTTGTCACTTAGGGCCTCATGCATGAAAACTGTCTAGGTCTAAGACTTTCTTTGTTGCCTACAGCAAAGAATCAGAATTATTTCTTCGAAAATAAGACTTACCCTGAAAATAAGCCCTTGCATGTTTTTGGTGATTTTTGGAGTATGCTTAAAATATAAGCCCTACTCTAAAAATAAGCCCTAAATACAGTTCATAAAAATATCCAGGTAGATATACATGTAAAAAAAGTAAATAAAATACAGCAAGACAGATACAGTAGATGCTTCAGTAAAGAAAGTAGGCACCCCAAAAGAATCACACCTCCAAAAGAAAGCAGACACCCCCAAAAGACTTGCAGTCAAAAGAACCCATAACAATAAGGGTTAGGTTGTGCTGGGCTGTCAGTGGAACACCTGGAATGTTAAGGGACCTGATATTGATGCGTCTTTCACAGGAGGGATGCAGATCTGCGTGTGTTAGCCCATCCACCATCAGCATTTGCCAGCTCGTTTTTTTTTTTTTGTCTAAGGGGGTTTGGTGGTGCCTGCTTTTCTTGGTGAAGGGTGTTGGTTTTTCTTGGTGAATAGACATTCAATATTTACTGCGGTACAGTACCATATGTACCGTTAAACAAAGTAACAAAAGTCCAAAAACAAATAGTAAAGACCACAACAACGCTAGTAGGATAAGAATGATATTTTGCCAGTGTATATCAAATGGAGTTTTTACTTTCATTAACTTCCACATATATCATTTTGTATCACATTGGCATAACAACAGTCACATATATCTTTCAGAGATTAAACCTGTGGTTCCATTGTTGACGTTCCTTTATAGGCAGCATTCCAACATAATTTTTCAATACATAATTTTAACCATAAGATGCATTAGCAGTAACCTTCATACATAGACTAGGGGCGACATGTATAAAAGGGCTGCATCAGTTTTTTGCCGTTAAAAAGCTTGTTCTATAGATGTATGAACAGTCACACTCCAAACTTTGGTGTGATAAGCACAGGAGCGACATTTTTTAATGAGCCAAAGATTTGGGGCTTTCTGGGGCTGTGTCGCATCACATTCATAGAAGTAGACACATTTATAAATCTTTGATGCCAAATCCAGGCGCAGAACAGTTAGAACAGCCAGACCAGGTTAAAGGTGGTCTGTCTGAGCCAGACTTGTCATATTGGCACTAGACTGCGCCTGTATGTATAAACTGCAGAAAAACAGGTTAATACATTCTGGCACATTCTACACTGCTTTAAAGCGATTTAGAACTGGCCTGACAGTGCCAAAGTTCATACATGTAGCCCTAGGGGTCTATCCTGCTATGTTTCGAGGAACCACGCCCCCTTTGTAAAGCTTCACACTATTTGTTTTTGGACTTAATGTTTGAATAGATGCTTGGGATCCTATGTAAAGCCGCATCTTTAATTGTGGAAAACAGTTAAAAAGCTTGGGGTCTAAGGGTGTATATATCTGAACAAGAAAATAAGGGTATATCCACATGGTATAGACAAAATACCAGTCAGATTCTGTCTTAAGAATCCAGCCCTAATTTTGTTGTCTTTTGCATGGTTTTGGGGGACAGTTCTGTCCACAGTTTACGGATTCGCCGTCCACCTTAACCATTCAAATACACATCTTGATTATGTTCTAAGGTTTTCGAAACAGCGGCAGTGTAAAAAATGTCCGGCAGAAAGTCCATTCAGTGTGGACTGCTGAACAGATTTTCTATTCAAGTCTATGGGGATGGTTGACAGTCGGTTTCCAGATGATTTTCAAATAAGTCCTAACCCATCTTTGAGAGCAAAATAAACATAAGGCCCTGTCTTAGTTTCAGGGAAACACAGTACTGCTCTGAAAAAAATTAAGGAGAGCCCTGATTAGTTGCTGTGGGCAACAAAGAAAGTCTTAAATCTAGACAGTTATTATACATGTCCCCCTTAGACTTTCCACTACCATGTGACAAATATTTTATATGTAATATTATAATTTACCAGCCATTTTACATTATATTATAAATGATCAGTCATAACCTAAAAACCTAACATGAAAGCCCAATTTGTGTAAGTGCTCTCTGTGCTGCCAAAACAACTCTGACCTAATGAGACATAAACTTTACCTCCAAAGTTCTGTAGTATGTGTTACTAAGACAGTAGCAGCAGATCCTGTAAGTCATGCAAGTTGTGTCAGATTTCTCAGTTTCTCAGCACATCCCAAGGAAGGTAGATCAGATTCATTTTCCACAAATAATTCCTGAACAATTTTTGCCGTGTGGCTGGTGCGTTATCATGCTAAAAAGGCCACTGCCATTAGGGAATACTTCTGCCAAGATGTGGACTTGGTCTGCAACAATGTTTAGGTTGGTGGTACATGTCAAAGTAACATCCACCTAAATGTCAGGACCCAAGAAGAACATTGTCCAGGGTATCACACTGTCTCCATTGGCTTTTCTCCTTCCCACGGTGCATCCTTGTGACATGTCTTTCATAGATAATTGGTCAGATGCAAGTGGCAGTCCACATTATATAAGAGGAAAATGTAACAACAGACCAGTCTCCCTTCTTCCTTTACTCTATGGTCAAGCGCTGATGATCATATGGCCACTGTAAGTGCTTTTGGTATTGGACCGGGGTGAGCATGGGCACTGTAAAGATTCTGTCATTACACAGCCCCATACTCAGTCAGCTGTGATGCACTGTATGTTTTAAAATATTTATATTATAGCCAGCATAAGGTCTATCATAAATGTATGCTACAGCAGTTCTTCTGTGGGTTTAGATGTGGCACATTAGCTTTTGATCCCCATACACACCAATGAGACTTGGACACTCTTGGTCCTGTTGCTGATTCACTTACTTGGACCACTTATATTAACCACTGCATACTTGAATGACAACACTAGTGTCACTGTCACAGGCAACGGTAGTAGATCCTCTGGACCACCGCAAGCGATGGTAATAGCCACGCCAGGGGGTGGAATCTAAGTAGGTCCCGGTTTTCACCAGAGCCCGCCGCAAAGTGGGATGGACTTGCTGAGGCGGGAGTCTACCAGGTCGCTACCTCTGACGTGACTTGCTTGTGGCGGCAGCCGAGGTGTAGCATGGTACAAAATCGTAAGGCAAGACGTAGTCGGGGACAGACAAGAAGGTCAGGAAGGCGGCAAGGTTCTTGGTCGAGGGACAGAGGCAAACGGTACGGTACACAGTAATCAGAACAAGACTCAAGGAACACTTTCTCAGTAAGCGGTAAGGCATTAAAGATCCGGCAAGCGAATCAGGAAGGGGCAGGCTTAATTCAGGGCAGTGCCCGGCACTACCCAATTACCGGTGCGCTGGCCTTTTAAATTTAACAGAGTCTTCTGTCTCCCCGCCTCCTAGCGTGCGCGCCCTAGGAGGCAGGGAGACAGAAGCTTCGGAAGGAGCGCGGTCGGGTTAATAAGCAAGGGCCCGGCCGGCTCAGCGAGCGCGCCCGCTGCCCGACATGCAGAAAGCGGCGCTGCTTGACGGAGGAACACGGGTGCGCCTGCGACCTGGGACGAGGGTCGCGGGAGCACCCGTGACAACTAGACTATTTTCATTGACTACATAGACTTATTCACCAACCAGTCAGTGACTTTCCTTGACTATATTATAATATAATACATTTACACCTTCATATGATTTGGCTGTAAATAACTGTGGATTGATAACTGGAGAGACTGGAATTATTAGACAAATACAGTACGCTGTATATGACCATTTTAAATGTAAAAAAGGAGTTGACTACAAAAATCTAATAGCTCTGTTTTGAACCAATGTATGGAAATTAATTTTTAGGCAGGTTTTTGCTAAAAGATAGTTTATTTTACATATTTTTGCAGTAAAATTTGTATTTGTTACTTTTGTTTCATTATTTTATATTTTCACAGGACTTTTTTTGTGCAAGTTCTGTAAGAAAAATAGGAAACAAGTGAAATACTCACTGTAGACATGTCAGAAGATGGTGGCGACAGGGCTCGAGCATTCTCTTTTTCTTCCTTTCAAAGGGTTCTGGAGAGATCAAAAAGGTGCAAAGCTTTTTGTCTTAAAGGGATTGTCTCACTACAAAGATTAGCTTTTATCATGTAAGGAACGGTAAATAAAGACTTTTTCCAAATTCATTGGTCTTTTCATAATACCCTGAGTGCACACAGATCTCTATGGTTTCCATTTTGCTCTCCCTTTCTGATTGGTCAGAAAACAGGAAGTGTTGTTACCAGGACAGGCAGTAGCTTGAGAACAGATTGTGTTATCTCTAACAAACCGAGGACATGAATTACTTTGATTGTTTACTTTGAGCTCTGTAGCCCTCTGCACTATAGATTACATCTCCTGCAGTCCTGTCAGTGCAATAAGAAGAACTGGGAATACGGAGAAAATAGGTTGAGAGCAGGACGCTAACCATAGAAACCAGTGTGCAGGTAAAATTTCTCTTATCTTCTGAACAAGGTAATATCAAACAACCAATGTATTTGGAAAAACTCTTCATTTACAGTTCCCTACATGTTGAAAGTTAATCATTGTAGTGATACCATCCCTTTAATGCAAATTTTCCTGTACCATCAAAATGACAAAGGCGTCTACACCTTTTATTTCTATGAAGACAAAGTTATATTACATTTTCGTGATGTGACGGAAAATTTCCTTAAGCAATAATGGCTACTTCTTATCATCAACATCAGAGATCACCATACAATACAATGCTATTCAGTGTTTGTTTCCTGGAGGAAAATAGTTCTATTGTTTCTATGTAATGTATAATTGTACAACTAAGTTGTGTAACAGGGAGCATACCACGTCTCTAAAGCATACACTGGCATTCTAATGTTTTATGTAATCAGGATAATTATGGGGCATATAACTAATTTCAGTGTAAGACTTGTAAAGCAGGTTCAAGAGCTGATGATGTTACAAGAATGTTCAGTATCAAACCATGAAAACTGTCACAATTACCTTCTGTGGTAGTTTGTGTATTGCTCTTGGCAGTGCATTGCACATGATGGTGCTCTGATCAGCTGTGCAGGACAAATAGTAAAAAAATATTCCTGATTAACAACCTAGGTTTGTTCTTACATTTCCTGTCCCATGCAGCCTGTTTGCAAGAACCTAGTGACCTTGGCAGCCGCTAAATTGGCTAGGTCTCTTGTTCAGATTTGTAATGCAGCAAAAACCACATTTATTATCTGTTTAGACATTTTAGACAAATGATGCATACCAGATTTTGGTGAATAAAATTGTTCTACAGTATATCACCCAAAAGAGGATATCAGTCAATATCTAACATGAGTCAAAGATGTGCCAAATCTGTAATACATTTTGCACCTAAGAGATGTATTTAGTGCATCTTTAGTCTAGCTTTTCCAGCTTTAGGTAAGCTTTATTTAGGACATTACTAATTAATCTGACTCAATGTGTTTGTGTTTGGGCATCATGGTAGAAGGTGGAACGTTTTATCATCTGGGATGCATCTATCCACCACACACATCCTGTGTGGAAGTGTAGTTTGTATGTTACTGGTCCTTTTCGGATCTTTTTTGTCCCATGAGGAACCTCTAGTACAGACCTATCTAGAGGAGAAACATGTCGGGACTAGAATAGGACCTTGCTGGATCCTAATTGTGAGAATCTTTTGTTGCAGGTAGCTTTTATCACTAGCAACCTTGCTTACAACTGTCTGCAATATTTATACAGGCTAGAAAGGTAGGTTAGGGTTTGTTGTAGGTAGAGCCACCGATAGGTGGGGCCGCCCCTTTTGGGGTGATTACTCTGCCTTAATAAGTGTTTATTGTAGGGTCTTCTATAGGAAGTCTAGCCTATATTGTGTTTTTCATTCAAAATAGACATCTCTAGACAAGATCGGGATCTTCAGAACCGTAAGTCTCTATACCACTATATGTTATTTTGATGTGTATTTTCTTCCTTTGTGACGGCCTGGTGATTAGTTGGTATTTTATGCCTCTCTATATGTTCCCCTTGGTACTCACTAAGGGTTACAGAATTATATTATAACTGTTTTAAAAGTTATGTTTTAAAGGGAGCTTATTATTTTTTCTGTAATGAACATTATGGTAGAAGGCAGCTCCAAAATTTGCCTTGTGGTCATCTTAACACAATTATTCCCCCCGGGCAAGGCCGTGCACTGGGTCCTGCCCAAGCACACAGCATTTCACCAGGCCATGCCTTTCACCATGGCCAAATATGCCACCACATCAGGTTAAGCCTCTTACTATCTTTAAGCCCAGTTTCCTATAGCAGCCCAGCACCAAAACAGTCTCTGTGAAATGTATGTAAATACATTCAAATAATCAATAGACTTTTTTATGTATGATATGTCTAAATTATGGTTATATAGCTACTAAATAATATCACTATACAAGGAACAAATATCATCACCATACCACCAGAAGCCCCTAAGTTCATGGGGTCTCTGTGTCACTGCCTTGTATGCCGAGAGAGAGAGAGACATAGAAAGAGAAGAAGAGAGAGTGACAGAGATAGAGAGTGAGAGAGACTCTGCTGCTACTAGTTTGCCTATTGCTGCTTAACTCAAGAGCTGGATTCACAGCTACAATGCTCATTACTGATGAAGGCCAATGCAAGTTGGGTATAAAAGTGTCTAGAGTTGGTGATTAACATCATGAGAGAGAAGTGATCAAGAAAGAAAGTAAGAGCGATAGAGACTGCTGCTTATAGTGACCGTGTTACTGTTTCAACTGGCTGAATCCAGCTACACTGCTCATTTCAGCTGTATCATATCCTCCATGCTGTTGCTCTGATGTGTGTGAGACTGACATAGGGGAAAATAATCTCCAATCTTCTCTCCACACTTTGTGTGGGAGACATCATAGCAGCTAATCTCCTGCTACTCCTTCTACTTCCTTCTTCCCCTCACTTCTCTATACACTTCTAGGGTCAGGAGCCTCAGTGAAGTCAGACCTTTATCTTCTCTTTGCTTCATGTTATCTTCTCTCTGCTTCATGTATATCTATTAGCCGAGAGTAAATGATTAGTACAAGAGGCAAGAGGAAGAGAAGAGTAACTTGATAAGTGCAGAAAGAGGCATTTATCTTCACATCTTCTAATGATCTGTATAAAGTTGTGTTTGAAATATACTTCAGGGCAAATGTTTGAAGATATTTTAAAGAATGAAATGTAAAACTATATACTGAAAAATAATCTAACAACATCTGCCAGTATGGATTCAGTAAGGCATATCAAAACTGTTAGTGCCCAAATAATGCCATCAAACAGTGCTTATGCAATGCTTTCATAAAACATCCAAATAATACTACCATATAATGTTCACAATAAAATACCATAAAATCCGCATATAATACCATTATATAGTTCCTATATATATTTACAGCCATCATAGTACATTCCTCCATATAGTTTCATCGTGCCAAAAACCATGCACTGCCAAAATATGCAACATCCAAACAATGCAATGTATAAAATATTTTCCCAGACACTATTTGTGGATATAAAGTACTCCTTAAATAGAACCGGGTTAGTTGAAAATGCACCCCGATCGCGGGTAGATTTTGATCTGACATATCCACATATTTTTTGTGGGGAAAAAATAAGTAGAACTTGTTATTTATTCATTTAGTTTCCGCTTTTTTTGGTTAAAGGGAGACAATACGGCCAAATAGTTACATATACAGCTTAAAAAAGATTAAGTCCATCAAGTTTAGCCAAAGGGTGGGAAAAAAAGTGTGCAGGGAGGGGGTTGGGAAAGTTTTTTAACCTTATTTTCCCCCTTTTGTGAAGTTTTGGGGAAACCATAAGGCAAAAACCAATCTGCCCAAAGGGATTTTATTCCTGATCCCAGAGTTTCCATCAGACTTGATCCGATATTTTTACAGCTACCAAGATTTAATTTTATTTAGATAATGCTTATCTAAACCTTCCCTGAAACCTTCAAGAAAAGCATGGATAACCTGCTGTTCCTGCTGTGACCAGCTCCTCAGGCAGGCTGTTCCACAGATTTATAGTTGTCATGGTCAAGAAGACTTTTCTGTTTTGGAAACTAAATCCTTTTTTCCCCATACTTTTTATTGGGGGCATTTTTAAACTTGTTCCCTGCCATCTTTTCTCAAGACAAATAAGTTTTTCGTTTTCCTCTCCAATAAAAAACCCCTTTCCCCATTTATCAGTGATTTAAAACTATCTTGTATATAAAAAAGAAAAAGAAAAACTATCAAATTCTCAAAAACTGCTTACAGGACTCCTTAGCCCAGAATAAGCAGGGATTTAAATTAATAATCTTTTCTGATATGCCTCTGTGGGACTGAATAATATTTTTGTAAAATCAAAAATAATATAGAATCTCTTCGAATCTATTTTCCAGGGTTGTACCAAGGCGGCGGAAGGAAGGTTTCTACATAAACACAGAAGGGATTCTTTACTGTAAGAGCAGTGAGACTGTGGAACTCTCTTCCGGGAGGAATTTTGTCATGGTGAATTCACAAACAAATTTTCAAAAAGGTCTGGATGTATTTCCAGATGAAAATAAATAACAAAAGGACTAGGTTTTCTGAAGAAGGGGCGTTGATCCAGGGATTTATTCCAACTGCCAGATTAGATTCAGGAAGGAATTATTTCAGTGAAATGAGAACAATTGGCTTCTACCTCATGAGGGTTTTGCCTTCCTCTGGATCAACACTATAGCACAATAGGCGGAACTGGATGGACATGTGTGTTTTTTTGCCTTTAAAATTATGTAATTATAGATCAATTTGCTCACCTTTCACTAATCCATAACATGTTGTCAGCAGGTCTGATAGCATTTTCAACATAACAGATTCCCTTTAATGAACCTCAGTGTTTTGAAGCAGTTCAATCAGTCAATTACTCTGACTTTAAGATGTTAATAATGCTGCTGTTTGCTTTAGCTCCCTTTTTTCCGCTCCCTTATAGATTCACTCCCATATAGAGATCTAGAAGTAGTCATTTAGGACAACATTGGATCATTCAGAGATCCTCACAGAACTTCTGGAGCGAGTTTGCTGCACTGAAAGAAAAGGGGCCGAATAATATTGCAAATAGTCTCACCCCAAAAAAAAAAGGGAATCTGGCAAGAAAACAAAGAGTGACTTTTAATGACTATATTTACTATTTTGCCATAGGAAAACTTAAACTCTATCAATTCTCAATCTATAAAGCACTAAAACTTAACTGTTATTATGTATCACACAACTTCGATGCACACTATTTAAAAACCTGATTTCTAACCTCTTCATTTGTCCCTTTCTAGTTGTGAAGGAATAACTCCTTTTCTGTTATAAAGTCTGGTGGAACACCAGCTATTAACAGGGGAACCCTATATATACAATGATTTACTAACTCCAAAAAGGAATCCAAAACATCTTACTTGGGCAGTCATCCCTAAGCTAATGGACATGAAACATATAAGGTTTCCTTGTGAGAACCTCTGCAGCGGGTAACAGTAAAAAGAGGTAGGAAATCACAAATTAAAATGTCATGCCTGACCTCCCCAACACGTTTCACCAAATAAATGGCTTCATCAGGGGACAGAGGCCCGGTCCCATGTGGTCTAGCTCATTTCCTTTTATATCATCTTAGGTACACACACTATTCAGGTGCTCACCAATTGGCCACCAGAGATTCAACAATACCCATTCTCCCTTTTGCTCTCCTACATACATACTGGAACTATTTACTGCTGCTGCGTTCTTATAAACAACATTCCTCAGGCAAATTCATCATCTCCATAGTGGGCTTGCGCCCTATCTTACCATGCCACCTGCACCTGCGCACTGTACCAATGGACATTTCTGCCCTAACTGTGATGGACTCCCGTCCAACTTCTCTCACATTATTGCATCTGCGCAGCTCACCTAGAATGGACTAAGCAAAATAGGTATTTTTTACAAAAGTTTAAAATATCCAATAAATTCGTTCCACTTTACAATAGTGTCCCACTTATTGTTGATTCTTCACAAAAAAAAATTTAATTTTATATCTTTATGTTTGAAGCCTGAAATGTGACAAAAGGATGAAAAGTTCAAGGGGGGCGAATACTTTCGCAATACATGAAAAAAAGTTGAGGTTCTTAGTTCACATGTTTTGATCAAAACTGTTTAAGCCACCACCAACTATCAACGGGACCTCAAAGCGGGTGAACCAACTCTATTTTTACTTCTCATTTGAGTCCAATTCAGACTTCTCATTTGGGTCAACATACCTCCATAATCCAGAGAGAAAAAAGCACCAGCTTTATATGCATACTGCACTAATCTAGCAACCTGTGGAGGTGGACGGGGTGCAAAAAACCAAAATGGAGGCATCCACTCCTCCCTACATGAGTTAAAAGCAATAATCCCAAATGAACTAATTCGGACAAAAAAATTTTTTGAAAAAACCCAAGGGAAACCCCGGGTCCACGGGCATGATTGTGGTAATTTACCACTTTCCAATATCATGGCTTACCTCACTAAAAAGCTTCAAACAAGAAAGGGAAACCTCAAAAAAAAGCACAATCATCAAAATAAAAAAAAACTTTGAGGTTTTATTCACAGTTTTGACAAATCTGTTTAAAGCCACCCCCGACTATCAACGGGATCTAAAAAGCGGGGGGTCTACTCTATTTTCCCCTTTTAAATTTGAGTCCTTTCAGACTTCTCTTTGGGTCAACATAACCCCATAATCCAGAAAAAAAAGCACCAGCTTTATAGCTACTGCACAAACAGCAATCTGTGGAGGTGGGGGGGGTGTAGATCAGTTCTCCGGGTTAGGGAAAAGCTGTTTGCCCAAAAAAGATGTTGGTTTGGGACTCAAATTAAGGTAAAAATAAAATGGGCTACCCCTTTGATCCCGTTTAAGTCGGGGTGGTTTAAACAGTTTTTGATAAAAACATGTGAATAAGAACCCAAATTTTTTTCATGTATTGTAATGCAAAATGCTTTTTAAGGGGTTTCCCCCTGTCTTTTTTAAATATTTCGAAGGCACTGAATAAGGTGCCTCAGAGCACTTTATAAATGTGTCCCGTTCTATGCCAAAAGCAGTCTTAGCCATGTCACTTTAAACTGGTATGGATTTGTACAACAGTTTTGTGCCAAACTTTGGCGTACTTTTGACACATTATTGGTGCATTGTACCCTCTGGGGAACTCCCACATCTTTGGCACATTAAAAAGGTTATTCGGCAAAAGATTGTACAATTGTGGATATGACTGTAAAAGGGCATAACATTTTTTTTTCTAAAAGGGGAAAAAAAAAATGACAAACCCCCTTTCAACATTCCCCCTGTTTTTCCCTAAAACCCTGACAAAAGTGTTTTCTGTGTGAAAACCCTTTCTTACCATTGATTTTGACCTTACTGGCCACAGCAAAATATTGACTTTTAAAATGCCACTTTTAAAGGTTTTTTTTTTACTTTTCCATAAAATGTTTTTTTTTCTGCCAAGGGGGATTTCTTTATTTAAATATCACTATCTTAATTTATAGCTTTTTTTGTGAAAATAGTAACAGAAAAAATACAATCTTATCTCCTTTTTTATATTTTAAATATTTTTATTTTTTTTTTGGGGTTTAAAAATAATAAAAGAAATTCATTACCTTTCTAATTCCCCACCGCTCTTATTTTGATAAATTCATGGCTCCCATGAGTTTCTATTTCCTGTTCCCTCTTGCAGGGATAAAAACCCAATGCGTGCGTATTGCTCATGTTTGAATTTTTAAAAGGGCCCAAATTAGCCCTTAAGGGGCCCCGTAAATTGAACACACGTACATCATAATGTAGGGATGGTAATATGAGTGGGTCCAGAAACTTTCAGTTTAGTATAGTTTAGTTTAGTATAGGTGGCACCTCTTGCCAGAATCATTGGAGAATCATTCGGTACTGGCTGTTTAAGTTCTTTGACCCACAGTCATGTTAGGGGGGACATCAGATTTCTCTATTATTAAAGTTTTAAAAGCACACACTCACACACAGATCCTGCTTCCCTCTGTCAATGTTGCACATCCTTGAAAAACCTGGCCTTTTGTAGTATCCCGTTAAAGTTGTAAACAAAAACTAAATTAAGCTTATTTGTACCCTCCCCGGGGCCACTCCTCACCCTTGCCCTCTCCATAAAGTTCTATGGTGTATAAAAAACCGGTCAGGTTTGCGGAAAAGCCCTTATATGACAGTGGTTTCAAAGGTTTTTTTTGGTGTTGAAGGGCTCAAAAATTTGGCTGGCTTTCCATAAAAAATTTCGATGTTTTTTTTATCTTTTTTTGTTTTTTTTGAAGCCAAAGAAGTGGCAACTAAATTTTAAAAAATAAAACCCCCTATTCTCTCTGAATCTATAACTTCGAAAGGACTAAATAAAAAATGTGACCTTATAAAAAGGGGAAAATTTTGTTTTTCTTTTTTTTTCTTAAAAGTGATTTTTTTTTTACCATTCAAAATTATTTACTAATCTTATTGTAAATACTTTAAGTCACTGTAATTGGAACAAATATTTAACATCAGCTGAGAGCTACTGATTAAAACTGACTTCTTTCTCTTCATTTTACTTTTCTTTTCTGTCTCCCTTCCTCTCCTTTTGCACATTCTTTCCTTATTTTCCCCTCCCATCTATTATAGTGACTTTCCTGTACTACTTGTTAATTTCGCCATATTTTCCCCTGATTCGCCCCATCCCTTTTCACCCAAAGAGTTCCTTTTATTTAAAAATATTACATAAATTGTATATTTTAATATATTTTTACAAGACATTTTAAAATGAGCAAAAAATTTTTGATCTTACTCTCACTGCACCCCTTTTTACGGGACATCCCCACACAAGGGCGACGATGGAATTGTTTTGCCCTAATTTGGGTAGGGGTTTTCAATAATTGAAACTTTCTAAGTGGGTAACCAATGGTCACAAAAGCTGTGTATTAATTTTTGATACAATAAAGAGGTTTTAAAGCTTTTTTGTTGCCAATTGTATTTTTTAAAGAAAATGAGAGAGTGGGGGCTCCTGTATTGGTAAACTATAGAAAACATACTCAAGAAAAAAGGAGCTATACTTGAATTTTTTTTAATAGTGATGGACCCACCTTATTTTGCTGTGGGGGCCATAATGGGATTAGGCCCGAAAAATTTTGCATACACTCAAAAGCAAAGCGCTTATGCACCCCCCACCGTTCTTCTTTATACTGCGGAACTTTTTTTTCATTTTTACAGTGGTTTCTTTGGGGTTATATTATGTTTATTGTGTATTGGTTTTCCTTATACACATCATATAATATATTCTCTACATGTCTACAAAAAATATTTTCCTAATGACAAAGCCCTGGGAGGGTTATAACATTGTTTAAATTCTGTCTTGCCATAACCTTCCAGTTAAATTAATTTAATTAATTTGTATATTTTCTATTGTGTGACACTTTGTAATAAGCATTGAAGGATACTTAGATTCTGCTTTCAATGTATGTGACATGTTGTTGTGACACAGTTGGGTAAGTTCTTAGTTACATTTTTATAGTAATGATTTGAATTTCTGTTTTCCTTCAGAACATGATATTTTTGTGGATGAGAATGAGCAAATGTCATGTTTTATATAAAAGAGAAATAATTAGCAATAATTTGTGGAAGACATACATTAAATATATTAAATGGAGTGGCTTTATCATTTAAATAAAAAAATTCTGTACTGTTTTTGGATAAGTGAAAGTTTAGTAGAATAGAAGAAATGATTTTCACACATCTAGAAAAAATCATGAAGGAAAAGTGCTCAACATTGGAAGGAATAACTCTTGCAGTTTTTATTTAAGTGTACAGATGCTATTGGCTGTCAGCAATAGTAAGTCAAAGAATCCAAAAGAAACGCGGCACATCAATAAAAAAAAACGGGTATACGCTTACGTCTTGCACTCATGATCACAAGAATTTTGACAGGTTAGAGATCTAAATAATTTATATTTTTGAGAACTAGTGAAGTCAAGATTGTTTAAAGATGCAATGGTCAAGAAATTTAGGAATGAAAATGTTAAATTTGATATATCTGCTCTGCACAATTTCCCTCTTCACAAATATGAATCAACTCCCATTTCTTGGTGCTAATGTTTTTGATTTGATCAAAAATGTCAGACAGTCAAACCACTCTACTTCCACGTGCTACACATTTATTTGATACTTAGACAAAGCTTCATACGTTGTTTGATGTGGTTTTCAAAGTGATCTGTCTTCTCAGAACAGGCATATGGGTCAGTAGATTTTTTCCAGGGATTTAAAAGAAGAGATGTCAGGTCTTGCTTTGATATCGGCATGATTTAAACTTGGATTCACCTCTTATTGTTTTCCAGCTAAATTAAAAATATATGTGAAAATTAGTCTCACATTTGGTCACTTCTTAAAGGGACTAGCATACAGACTGTTTGTAAATCTAGACATTACATCTAATAATATATATAATAATGAATGGGTAGAGGTTTTTGTATATTTTTATCTAATCCAGAGGAGTTCATTCTAAGTATCAAAAAAATTTAATTTACACTTCAGAACTTTTTAAATATATCATTTCTCATGATTGGAGCATTTATATAGTTCATATTCCATTTACCCCACAAAAGGCAAATCTGGTCAGTTTACTTCTGGGACATTGATGCCCTCATTTGGTATAGATGAATACCTACAAATAATGATTCTCATTATTTTTCTGCAAAAATTTTTTGAACTGTCTATGTTTAAAGTCAGGTAATCATATCTGGGGCTCAAACAAACTTCGTTCTGAAGAGTCAAAAGTTTTGGTAATATTGAGCATGTTTTAATATGTAAAAAAGGCTCAAGTAGAGATGGCGATTAATGCAACAGAAGTTGGGACGTTAGAAAGGAAAACATTACGTTACAAATAAAGTCGAATTAAGAAGGGGTGATTTTATTGATATAAAATGACACGAAAGCCACATGCTCTCTCATGGGGCAAGCAGCTGGAGGAAGAGATCTTGCACAAAAAAATGTGATGAAGAGCATTAGGAGGGGATGGGGGTGTCACAGCTTTTATCAGAGACTGGTCAAATTCTGCTGCGTATACATTTTAATGCCATCTGGTCAGTTTTACAAGCCACATACCAGTTAATTTTTTGCTGCTCATTTCTTTTCCGCAATTTAAATCCAAGGGTTAATTAAGCGTGTTTTTGCTATTGTAGTCAGTAAAAGAAATGGTGTTTTTAAACGCCAAAGACAAAATTTTTCCTGGTGATTCCTGCAGCATAATTTATATCCGAAGGTTAATTAAGCCTGTTTCTGCTTTTGTAGTCAGTGAAATACACAGCGTTTTAACACGCCACATACCAGTTAATTTTTTGCTGCTGATTTTTGAAGCATTCTATATATCCGAGGGTTAATTAAGCATGTTTGTGCTTTCTTATTCAGTAAAATACACAGCATTTTAACACGCCACATACCAGTTAATTTTTTCCTGTTGATTTCTCTAGCGCAATTTATATCCAAGGGTTACCCAAGCCTGTTAATGGGTTCATTTGGAGTCAAATGCAGGGTGTGTATTTATCATATACAGATATCTTCATTAAACAGAGTCTGTACATATTTGAACAAACAGTATGTCAGACAGAGAGGTGGCAGGCTCTTCACATGCGAGTGGCAGTGGCACAAAGATTCCTGGAGCAGGCACAGGTCGCAGCGCAGTAAGGGGCCGTCACAGCTGAGGCCAGAACTGCCGGTGTCATCTAGCAGCTGTGTGTTGACCAGCAACCCTCGGGTTCTTGATTGGTTGACTTGGTCATCCACTTCCTCCCAGATGACATCTGACAACCCCAGCCAAGATTTGGTGGGAACGTCAGACACAACCCTTAGTTAGCATGGCCCGGGAACAACTCAGTGGCTCTCACCTGTCCTCAACCCGCCTCTGTCCCGTCCAGTTCCCTCAGCCAGAGATCTACTATGTGGTCTGAGCTCAGCGACACTATAAAGCGAGGATGAACAATTTGAGGATAGTCCGCATCTACTTGGCAGCGAAGAAATGGGGCTGATATCCCCAGCTTTCTGCTGTATGTGGCAAAGTATGGATGTGGAGAGTGGCATGGGAGGTCATGTTGTGAGGAGTCAGCCTCTGCATACCAAGACCGTTGCGGAGGACAGCAGTAAAGATCCAACAATAATCGATGATGATGTAGCCGACCGCACTTGGGAGCCGGGTGAAGCAAGGGCTTCATCATCATCAGGAGGAGAGGGCATCAGCTTGCACATCAACCAGCAAGTGGGTAGTGTGGCCGTGAGTCAGCAGGGTAGCAGCAGTGCGAGGTCGGGAGCCAAATGGCCAGAAAACCCGCTTCGCAGGTCCAAGAAAGTAGCAGCACAGGGACTCAACGAGGCAGCGGTGGTAGTAGTCACTCAGTGCGGAGCATTGCTGGTAAAATCAGCTACTCGGCGGTTTGGCAGTTCTTTGATAAGAAACCGGAGGAGCCGAATATGGGTATATGTAGAATCTGTGGGCAGAAAGTGAAGCGTGGCCAGGGAGCAAACGTTGGCACCATGGCCCTGCGTCAACACATGCAGCGTCACCATCCGGTGGCCTGGGAGAACCGTGGCTCAGATGTGGTGGTCCATCCTGCCGCTGCAACAACAGCAGCAGCAGCACCCAGTGGTACGCGTGCCATTGCAGCCAGTCAAGGCTCCACCACCTCTGCAGAACGGAGCTGTTTCTCTTTGCCATCATCTCCCGGTCGAGATGCTCCGGTTCCTCGCAACTCATGGCGCCAGCAGTCGTTCAATGAGGCGATTGCAAAGAGACAACAGTATGCGTCCAAACATCCTAAGGTGCAGAAGCTGACCATGCTCCTGTCCAAGTTGTTGGTACTGCAGTCCCTCCCTTTCCAAGTGGTGGACTCTGCACCGTTCAGAGAACTAATGGCTTGTGCCGAGCCGAGATGGAGAGTACCAAGCCGTAATTTATTTTCCAAAAAGGCAGTACCAGCCCTTCACAAATATGTAGAACAGAAGGTGGGCCAGTCCTTGAGATTATTGGTTTTTTCTAAAGTGCATGGCAGCGCGGACGTGTAGAGCTGTAACTACGGTCAGGGCCAGTACATGTCCTTTATGGCCCACTGGGTGAATGTGCTTCCTCTTGCGCTAATGTCCGCCTCCTCCTCCTCCACCACCACCATCTCAGCCTCCACAAGTGCTGCTCCATCATACCACATGTGTAGGGCACAGCGGTGTCACGCAGTTCTACACCTGGCTTGCCTTGGCGAACGAAGGGGAGGAACTGCTCCGCGTCATGCAGCAAGAAATCGATGTGTGGCTTTCTCCGTGCCAACTGCAAATCGGAACCATGGTGACAGACAATGGGAGGAACATGGTGTCCGCGCTGCACCGAGGAGGGATGGTCCATGCGCCCTGCATGGCGCACGTGTTCAATCTGGTTGTGAAAAGGTTCCTGAAATCTTCCACCGATCTTCAGAAGATTCTGAAAATGGCCAGGAAACTGTGCATGCGCTTCATCCATTCCTACAAAGCCAGGCACACCCTCCTCGAGTTGCAGCGGCAGAACGGTCTCCCCCAACACATGCTGATATGCGATGTTTCCACCCGTTGGAATTCCAGCCTGCACATATTGTACCGACTGTATGAACAGAGAAAGGCCATGAACGATTTTTTGATGATCCAGGCGGACAGGAGTACTCCCCTGTGTAACTTTGATGTCAGCCAGTGGCAGCTCATGCGTGATACCTGCTGTTTGCTGAGGCAATTTGAGGAGGCCACGTTATTTGTCAGTTGCCAGGACTACGGGATGAATAACGTCATTCCACTGCTTCATGTCCTGGAACAGATGCTGAAAATCTGTCTGGACAGGGGACTGGAGAAGTGGCGACTACATCTCGCGGCCACATGAGTCCGGTCTGGACTGAACTGGAGGAGGAGGACGACATTGGAGCACAAGCATTGTCTGGTGAAATAAGTGGTTTTTCTACCCAGGTGACAGGAGCGGAGGAGCAGGAGCAGCTGCTGGAGGTAGATGGAGATGAGGAAGACCCGCAAGCACCATGGCAGTATTCAGTGGAGATGGAGTCAGGGAGTCCCTCAGAGTCCCTCAGAGTCACTTGTGCAGATAGCCCGCAGCATGCTGATTTGCCTGGCTAGTGACAGCTGAATAGTTACCATTCGGCAGAGAGATGATTTCTGGCTCTCCACCCTATTGGACCCTCGCTACCGGCCCAAAATGGGAGCCTTTTTCCCATCTGCTGAGAGGGAGGACAAACTGAAATACTATAGAGAAATCCTCCATAGTCAGTTGGCCGCTGCCTATGTGCAGCATGGTCCATCCTCTGAAAGGTCTGACCGGGGGGTTCCTCAGCGCTCATGAACCACTGCCGCAGCTTCTGTGGGAAGGTGGAGGGGTAGGAACAGTACCAGCTCCATTATCAGCAACCTAAGTCTGGAGTCACTGATGAGCAGCTTCCTTCACCCGCCTAGTGAGGAGGGCACTCGACAGCAGCAGCAGCAGGACCTGGAGCAGACCCTGAACCAGCAGTTGGTGGCCTACTTGGACAGCACTCTACCACCGCAGTTAGAATATCCGTTGGACTACTGGGCAGCCAAACTGGATGTGTGGCCGCAACTTGCCGAGTTTGCAGTTGAGAAGCTGTCCTGCCCGGCCAGTAGTGTGGCATCAGAGTGGGTGTTCAGTGCGGCGGGGGCCATCGTTACCCCAAGGAGAACCCGCTTGTCCACCGGAAATGGGGAACGACTGACCTTTGTCAAGATGAATCAGGCGTGGATCGGCCAGGATTTCCACACACCAATGCCTTAGGCATCAGATTACATTAGCCCCGACGCCTCACCAAAACTTTGAGAAATTAGTCTGGATTCAAACTACCTGCCTCAGCCACTATTCTGATGCTGCCACCCGCCTGATGCCACACATCTGCTGCCAGTTTCTCCATCTAACTACCACCATCTTTACCAGGGACTGTTATTGCCACCCACCTCCACACTATGTCATTGTGCCACTGTCAAACCTCATGCTGCTGCTGTGGCTGCTGCCGTGACCTCCACACGCTATCATTGTGCCACTGTCCCCCAAGCACCATGGCAGTATACAGTGGAGATGGAGGCAGGGAGTCCCTCAGAATCACTTGAGCACATGGCCTGCAGCATGCTGATTTGCCTGGCTAGTGACAGCCGAATAGTCACCATCTGGCAGAGGGATGACTTCTGGCTCTCCACCCTCTTGGACCTTCGCTACCGGTCCAAAATGGGAGCCTTTTTTCCAGCTGCTGAGAGGGAGGACAAACTCAAGTACTATAGAGAAATCCTCCGTAGTCAGTTTGCTAACATTCCGAAACCATTTTTGGCCAAGGCAATTCTACCTCCATCAGCTTCTTCATTAATACCTAAAAAAGTTCCAAAGGAGTTTATTATGAAGAATAAATGTAGTAGTTAGACTCCAGTTTCAGCGTGACACCAATTTGTTCAAATGCAGTGTATGGAATTGAAGGAGACCCTAACTACAGGGAATGTTTTAGGTGCTTATTTTGCGTTCGGTGCCATTACTGATGGAATTTAGTACAAAACTGGAATAGTGAAGCAAAAGCAAATGCTGAAAAACTGGCTTTGGATGAGCTGCTTCAGTATGAAGAATGTGAATCATATGTCCAAATTACAGACAGGAAAAACCGCCTCCTCCTTGAGCCTCGTCTGTCATATCCATGTACCATACCTCTTACCTCCTGACCTCACGCTTGTCTCTGACTCCGAGTTTGCCTTACGATTTTGTACCTCGCTACACCTCGGCTGTCACCGCAAGCAAGTCACATCTGGGGTAACGACCTGGAAGACTCCCGCCGCAGCAAGTCCATCCCACTTTGCGGCGGGCTCTGGTGAAAACCGGGACCTACTTAGATTCCGCTCCCTGGCCTGGCTATTGCTATCGTCCCCTTACTGTGGTGCGATCTGTCACGGCTCCAGTAACCTACTACTGTGTTCCTAGACACTATTGTAGTATCTCAGCCCTCAGCTCGTTTCTTTCCAGCTGTTACCTTGTCAGGCTGCATTCCCACTTCAGTTTTTTGGTTAGTTTTGCCCTGTTAAGTGCCCAGGGAATTTTAGAGTGGAGCGATTCTAAGAGCGGCGGCAATCATGTGCGTGTGATCCTAAAACACAACATTGTATGAAGACCACACCAAGCTCCCTCTGCATATATAAGCATGGCACAATGTTGTACAGCACCCTACAGGCTCTCTGCAGCCAGGAAATAGCTGTTTTTTAACGCAATTCCGAAACGGATTTTGTCGGAAAATTCGGCAATGTCGGTGAATCGAATTTTTGAGAAATTCACCCATCTCTATTTGTGGGCCCTGGTGCAAAATTTCAGCTTGATCCCTCCTAACTCTGAACAGTGGCTGTGGAACCCTACTTTTTGACAACTGGTTCCTTAATTGGGGTGACAGATCTGTAGTATAGTGTTCTACTGAAATTATTTCTACTTAAAGAGATTTTCCAATAAAAGAAAATTCATTTGGGGCCATGCGGCAGTAAAAAAGAAAAAAACAAACAAATTAAAGGATCTGCCCCTCTTGCCCTCCCTCCACCTTCAGAAAAAAATCTTTTTTGGGGTGAACAAGAAAAAAATACAATTGTATTTTTTTATGTTGGCATTTACACTGTATATTTTTATTGAGAAATTCTGTATTCTGCCAATCAGTACGTATACAAGGGCCAAAAAATACTCCCACATTATCACTGCATCTCCACTATATAGTGACTAATGCTACCATAATGTTACTGACCAAACCAGTATACCAAGACCAATATTACCAATAATATTATACTGTACAAGGACCAAATAATAACACAATAAATCACTACCTTATTGTATCTTATACTACCATATTGTTACTGACCAAATTAATATATCAAGACCAATAACAACAATATAGAAGGACGAAATCATACCGCCACATCATGATCACATATCACTACCATTAATAGACTGAATAATACTATCATACTGTTGCTCAGTATAAACTATTACACTCAGGGTATGTTCACCCGGCGTTTATTGGTCCATGTTACATACGCTTTTGAGCTGCGTGTTTGTATCCATCTGTCGGTCCCCAAACGGACCCAATCACACAGCTCACAAATAGCAATGTGCTTTTACATTGCTTTTAATATGAGACACGCATCGCAATGCTCGCAATGTAAGACACGTATCGACATTCACTTGAGTGATCGCCGATGCGTGTCTCATTGCGTCTTTCGGATCCGTTCCAAGAATTGACATGTCAATTCTTGATCTCAAAGATGCAGCAGGAGCCCTATTTAAAATGATGGGGTGCGCTCCTGCTGCATCCAACAGGCAGCTGTGTGTTTGGGTACGTGTTGGATCCGTTTTAGATCTGAAAGATGCTGCGCTTTTGGATGCGCTTTTCAGATCCAACACAGATCCAGAAACGGATCCAAAAATGCTGTGTGCACATACCTTAACACCACTAATATCTCCCATATAGTGGTTGATTGTACAGTGCATTTGTACGCAGGTGCTCTGCACACATATGATTGATTACAGTATTGTAACATCCAGAGACTCACAGATGTCTTCTCTGATTTGTTCACTTCCCCTTTTCTTCTGCATCCAATCCAGACTGCCATGACAACTTCTCCCAGCCACAACTCGTCCATGCAGTATTTACCACACAAACATGTTAGACTTCTCACTTTTCCAGCACTTAACAATTTACTACCGATTCCCGCCTCTGTACAAACTTCTCATCCTTACTGCCAGACATGGTAACAAGGCCCCCTTTGGTGCCCCACACCGTAATTGTACCTCAACCAGTGTGGATGCCTCAAGTCGATTTTAGGACCCTGTAACGATCCAACAGTAACAGTATAAGCTGAGGCGCCGATCATTGGGAAATGGGTGTGTGGATCCACTGTGATCACCGCAGGCAAGATGGTAGATGGAGATCGAGATCCATGCCAGGGAGCGGAGTCTAAAGGGCCCCTGGTCTTCACCCAGGTCGCTACCCTTGACATGGCTTTCTGCGGTGACATCCGAGGTGCAGAACAGGTTACACCAAACCCTGGGAGCGATGGTGGCAGGAAAATAGCTGGACGAACCCTTCAGATCCCAGGTGGCGGCAGCCAGGTGCAGCGACAGGTAACAGCAGATAAAAGTATGCATAAGCAGGATTCAGCAGGAATCAGACAGGTGCAACGGCAGGAATTCAGCAGGTAACTGGTCAGGTGCAACGACAGGAAAACAGCAGATAACAGGAAAGATCCAACGGCAGGAATATAGCAGGAATAAATGTATGCATCAGCAGGATACGGCAGGAACCCAGACAGGTGCAACGGCAGGAATTCAGCAGGTACTGGACAGGTACAAGGACAGCAGAAACGACAGACAGGTGGTCAGGAGCTCTGATGGACTGCAGGAACTGAACCAGGCAACTCAGGAGTAAGTCGAGAATAGCAGACCTAAGAAGCTGGCAGGAACTCAGATGGACAAACACTCAGTATGAGACACAACAATGGACTGAACAGAATGCACAATCATGCAACACGGGACTGACCAAGAAGCAAGGACAGGAAGTTCCTTTTATACCCATGAGTCACAGGTCAAGAGGAAGGCAATTAGGACACAGAACCTATAAAGGGCAGGAAGCTGCCACGCGCGCACCCTAGGAGGCGCAGTGCGTGCACAGGACCCCAGGAAGCAGGAGTAAGGGCTGGTAAGTCTAAGGACACACTTGCAACAAACAGGGAAACAGGCCGCTGAGACCCCAGCACAGGGAGCCATAGCGGAGACAAGGCAGGCGCGTGACAGACCTCAATTGTGCCATCAGTAGGTACACATCCCATATAGTATACAGACCCCCAAATTAGGTAGGCAGATAGGTACAGTCCGCCATTAGGTAGCAATATAAACCCCCTCAGTAGATAATTAGATTTGTATATAGCGATGTCTCAGTAGGAAGGTATATAGGGACCAAAATGGGTTGTGTACAGGGTCGCTCCAGTAGGTATGTAGATATATAGGGCTCCCCAGTAGGTGGGTAAGTACATAGCTCCCCAGTAGGTAGTTAGATAGGAAAACAGTGGGGAAAAAAAGTATTTAGTCAGCCACCAATTGTGCAAGTTCTTCTACTTAAAAAGATGAGAGAGGCCTGTAATTGACATCATAGGTAGACCTAAACTATAAGACAAAAAGAGAAAAGAAATCCAGAAAATAAGGTAGAAAATAAGTCTTTGGTCACCTACAAACAAGCAAGATTTCTGGCTCTCACAGACCTGTAACTTCTTCTTTAAGAGGCTTCTCTGCCCTCCACTCATTACCTGTAGTAATGGCACCTGTTTGAACTTGTTATCAGTATAAATGACACCTGTCCACAACCTCAAACAGTCACACTCCAAACTCCACTATGGTAAAGGACACCAGAAACAAAATTGTAGCCCTACACCAGGCTGGGAAGACTGAATCTGCAATAGGTAAGCAGCTTGGTGTGAAGAAATCCACTGTGGGAGCAATAATTAGAAAATGGAAGATATACAAGACTACTGATAATTCCCCTCAATCTGGGGCTCCACGCAAGATCTCACTAGTGAATGACCTGCAGAGAGCGAGGACCAATGTAACAAAGGCTACCATCAGTAACACACTATGCCGCCAGGGACTCAGATCCTGCAGTGCCAGACTTGTCCCCCTGCTTAAGTCAGTACATGTCCATTTCCATCTGATGATCCAGAAGAGTATTGGGAGAATGATCAGATGAAACCAATTGGTGGAAACACAATTCGTCATGTTTGGAGGAGAGAGAATGCTTAGTTGCATCCAAAGAACACCATATCTACTGTGAAGCATTGGAGTGGCAACATCATGCTTTGGGGCTGCTTCTCTGCAAAGGGACTAGGATGACTGATCCATGTACATGAAAGAATGAATGGGACCATGTATCATGAGATTTTGAGTGCAAACCTCTTTCCATAAGCAAGGGCATTGAAGCTGAAACGTGGCTGGGTCTTTCAGCATGACAATGATCCCAAGCACACCGTCAGGGCAATGAAGGAGTGCCTTCGTAAGAAGCATTTCATAGTCCTGGATTGGCCTAGCCAGTCTCCAGATCTCAACCCCATAGAAAACCTTTGGAAGGAGTTGAAAGTCCGTGTTGCCCAGCAACAGACCCAAAACATCACTGCTCTAGAGGACATCTGCATGGAGTAATGGTCCAACATACCAGCAACAGTGTGTGCCAAACTTATGAAGATTTACAGAAAACTTTGACCTCTGTCATTGCCAACAAAGGATATATAACAAAGTATTGAGATGAACTTTTGTTATTGACCAAATACTTATTTTCCACCATAATTGGCAAATACATTCTTTCCAAATCAGACAATGTGATTTTCTCATTATGTCTCATAGTTGAGGTCTACCTATGATGTCAATTACAGGCCTCGCTCATCTTTTTAAGTGGAAGAACTTGCACAATTGGTGGCTGACTAAATACTTTTTTCCCCACTGTATAGGGCTCTCCCAGTAGGTGAGTCAGTACATAGGCAACCCCAATAAGTAGGTTGGTATATAGGGTCCCCTCCAGTATGTTGGTAGGTACATATATTCTCCAGTAGATAGGTATATAGGGGCCACCACTATACAGTTTCCCCCAGTAGGTAGGTATACAGGACCCACAGTTAAAAAAATAAAAAATAAATAACACCTACTGTTCCCTCGCCAAAAAACTGTTTCTTGAGTCCGCAGCTCCAGGATGCCACTTCCCGTGTCTACTAGGCCCATCTTTCCATACATACATTTAAGCCAGGATAAGAAGTAAATTAAATTAATAAATAACAAGTTCTACTGAATCTTTCCTACCAAAACTATGCATCAATCTTAGCTCCTCCTACTCTATGACATGATGCTTGCATGTTGGGTAGAAAGTACAATGTGATAGCTTTTTTTTAAATATATGTATCTTATGTATCTACAAATGGGTTTGTTTACATGAGTTAGTTATAGTTTGCATTCTCTTTATATGCTGTATATTTTGCAAAAAAAAAAAAAAAAAAAATCTTGACACATCAGTTAAGAAAAGGTTTTAGTTTTCTTTTACTAAGGTCACATATGCAACTGTCATTTGCATCATGTTTTTACCTACAGGATGCAATAGGATACCTTTTCTGGTGCATTATGTTGCCATCAACCATGGGCAGGGTATAATAGGAGATCAATGAAATCACAATATATAGTATATATATATACAGTATAGAAGTACTGCAGTATATAATACAGGCAATACAAGCAATACATATATATCTTTTTTTCAGAGGTGGAGCACGCTAGTATTTTTAGGGTGGGAGAGGACCAATATTAATGGACCTTCCCATCTTAATAGTATCAGCCTACAGCCATTTTAACTTGGCTGGTTGTGAAAAATGGAGGAGACCACACATTGTTTTGTTTTTATCCTTTGTTTATTCAAAATGACTAAACATCACATTATTTAAAAAAAACAATGTGAGATCCCCCCATTTTTCATAACCAGCCAAGGTAAAACTGACAACTGCAGCCCAATATTATCAGGATGGGAATATAAATGAATATCAGTTCCCTCCCATCCTAAGGCTATGTTCACACGGCTTAAAATTGGACATATTTCAGTGCGCAAATTACGGCTGGAATATGTCCCAGTCATTACGGTAATCCACAGTTCTCATAGAGAACTATGGATTACATCTCCTCTCCCTGCTCGGCGAATACGCCGAGGGGGGAGATAACTGACATGTGAATTACCAGCGGCGTATACGCGCCGCTGGTTATGCAAGTCTATGCGCCGGTGAGGTGCCGGCCCCCCGCTCCTGCTCCCGCCCCTGCCCCCGGCCACACGGCGTAATTGCGGGGCATAATTACGCACTGCAAATAAGCCGTGTGAACCTAGCCTAACAATACAAGCCCACAGCTGGTCCAGAAGTGGAACATCACTTTAGATGGTCTGATTCTTCACGGTAACCTGGCCAGGGCCGTCTTAACAGCACTATGGGCCCCTGGGCAGAGAGGTGTACTGGGGCCCCCCCCCAGTATATAGGTGGTAGGCAGGGCAGTATATAGGTGGTGGGTAGGGCAGTATATTGGTGGCAGGGCAGTATATAGGTGGCAGGGCAGTATATTGGTGGCAGGGCAGTATATAGGTGGCAGGGCAGTATATTGGTGGCAGGGCAGTATATAGGTGGCAGGGCAGTATATTGGTGGCAGGGCAGTATATAGGTGGCAGGCAGGGCAGTACATAGGTGGCAGGGCAGTATATAGGTGGCAGGCAGGGCAGTATATAGGTGGTAGGCAGGGCAGTATATAGGTGGCAGGGCAGTATATTGGTGGCAGGGCAGTATATAGGTGGCAGGCAGGGCAGTATATAGGTGGTAGGCAGGGCAGTATATAGGTGGTAGGCAGGGCAGTATATAGGTGGCAGGGCAGTATATAGGTGGCAGGGCAGTATATTGGTGGCAGGGCAGTATATAGGTGGCAGGGCAGTATATTGGTGGCAGGGCAGTATATAGGTGGCAGGGCAGTATATAGGTGGCAGGGTAAGTAGTTTCAAAAATTAAATAAATAAAAATCTTACTTACCTGATTTCCTTGCTCTTTTCTCTACGTCCGGAGCGGCCGCGGGCAGCAGAGTGCAGGGCCGCGGAGTGGGCGCGCGATGACGTCATCACATCGCGCGCCTGCCCCGCGGCATCCTGGGAGCTGAACAGACGGGATCAGTAGATCCCCGCTGTTCAGCCTCAGCTGCTGCCTGCATCGCGCGGTGCAGGCGGCGGCCGTGATGGCTGCATGGCTGGGTCTGTGACCCGGCCATGCAGCCGTTTTATGAGGGGGCCACAGACCGGCGCCGGTACTCGGGGCCCGCCAGAGGGAAACCCCAGCCTCCCCCGGCGACGCTCCGAGCCGGCGCTGCGGCCCAAATCCCGGCTGCCCCCGGGCAGAGCCTGGCTGTCTCTCCACTGGGCAGAGTAGGCGGCTGCCCGGAAGGGGCCCCCTGAGATCATGGTGCCCCCCGGGCAATGGCCTACCTGGCCCAATGGAAGAGACGGCCCTGAATCTGGCTCTTCCCCATAGCCTTGGTGCATTGGATACTGGGGAAATAGTGACAGGGGGTTAATATCAGCCTTGTGGTGATGAAAAACACTGCTGGCCAACATCAAGCCTCAGCGATAGTAATGGATAGGCACCTGTTTAACTCCTCCATTACTTACACTGGAAATAAAAGGAAAAAAAAAAAAACTCCAAAACAGAAAATTTACACTCCACAACACCAATTCTCAATTACCATTTTTTATAGAAATAAATGCAACACAGGTCCGACATAGTCCAACTAATCCATCGTAGTCCAAAGGGGAAACCTGTAAAAAAAAAAAAAAACACAAAACCTACAGATGGGGTGTTACCCAACTTTCATGGACATTGAGTAGCCTATCAGGGGCCCAAGAAAGCTAGGTGAAGTCTCCCACAGCAGGCTCCTGGAAAAGCTTTGTGCCTGCTGTGGAGGATGGGGCATAACCCAGGTTTCCTGGATGCTGGAAAGGCTATTCAACACCCAGGAAAGCTGGTTGATATCCTCCACAGCAGGCAACCAGAAAAGTGGGGTGCTTGCTGTGTGGGATGGGCCTCCACTCAACTATTCTGGGTGCTGAATAGCCTATCAGGTGCCTGGGAAAACTCAGTGATAACCCCCGTAGCAGGGGTGTGGGTGATGGGCTGCCAATCAGCTTTTCTGGACACTGTGTAGCCTATCCAGAGCCCTGGAAAGTTGGGTGACAACCCACACAGTAGGCTCCCCAAAAAGCTGGCTGCCTGCTGTATGGGATCGGGCATCACCAGCTTTCCCGGATGATGTATTGGCTATTCAGTGTCTGGGAAAGCTGGGCTTAGTCTAGCTGTGGGGGTGGAGCAAGACGCCTGCAGTCAGTGAAGTCAGGGCAGCGTCTTATGATGCTTTCCCTGCGCCACTGCCCTACTACACTTGCCAGCTCTAGCAATAAGTGTTCAGGAGAGTCAGCAAGTATGCTCTTGCTGTTTGCACGTCCTAAGGATGCACAAACTATGAAGTGAACAGCACAGTCCCATATGCCCTGGGTCTCTGGGACATACACCTGCCTGTCCGGGACCTCGGGACAGCCCATAGAATCCGGGACTATCCAGCTGGATCTGTTATAACTAGGTATGCATACATCTAGATAATGGCTGTGTTATAGGTATGGGGGTTCTAGTTTCTCACATAAACACTTCAGAAAGTGAGAGAACATACATGCATGCAGCTCCCTCCGTTATAGTTTATGTCATTTGCGGAAATAGCCATGTTCATTACTACAATTACTACATTACTACAATTACTACATTACTGCAATTAATTGGCTACATTTGGAATTGCAATTCTGTTTGCTCCCTCCTAACTCATCGACTCCTTTTGGCAGTGCCACAGAAGGGTCTTACTTATCCCTAACACTTCTCTCCAACATGGCAAGTACAGTTGTACGCAGTCTTTGTAAGGAGTCACCAGAAACAGACAACAATTGGGGGCATCCCATGCTGCAGGTTGTATGCCTCTGACATAGAGCCGGTATCTATCTTAATATTAGTATATATTATGTGCAATATTGTAATTAACTTTACACCGGGTTCACACGGCGTATTGCATATATTTGTGCATCACAAACATGTTCATTTGTGCTGTTGAAATTACGCACTTGCAAGCATGTATGTTTAACAGTGCAAATGATGCGCAATAGTCCGGGGCAGAGTTCTGCCTCGTATACGTAACTCTTTTGCAGCATGTACACACTTGATAGAATTGACATGTCAATTCTTTTCAGATGCCTGTAAAATTATGAGTGTAAAATATGTGGAAAAATACGTCCCAAATGACGTCTTGTGAATATCCCCTTAATGAAGAACCAAAACATGACAATTTATAAACATATATCGCACAATAAAGAATCCGCTTCGAAACTGCCTTATGACTAATAATGTGCATAGAGACATATGAATTATACAGTATGACTTGTGGTTTTTATAAGGCTTGAATTCCTTTCAAAAACTTTTTAAAAATTTTTGTTATATCTAATAACATACTGTTGAAATAGGTTAACATTTTCGTTTCGTTTTGACATATGCTTTTGTGCCCTCTGCCTTCGATACTATGATTCTATTGTGAGGCATTTTTCTATTGTTAACATTAAAAATGTTTTTCTTGGCCAGAGGTATAGGTAGGGTTCCCTTTATATGAGGCACAGTGGGTGAAACTCCCCTCCTCCCAGGGCCTATGCTTGCCTGTCATGCCCAAAACTATTTTCCTGAATTGGGGTAAACTTGCCACGGTTGGTGGGCATTTACAGTTTTGATCAAAAATGTACACTAAGAACCTCAAATTTTTTCATATATTTCATATTAGCAGAAATGCTGTTCCAAAAATTCTTATGTCCTCTTTGACTGGTTTTTTTTAGTGTTTCTAGAGTGCTGCTGATATTGTATTGTGTTTGCATAGCTTTTGCTGCCACAACAGTGTGCACCTATACGTTTATTCTTCAAAACGGATGTGCTAACCAGATTTTGTATTAAAACAATTTTCCTGCATTATGATATAGTGCGGTACTGCATTGCAGTGAAACTGTCTTTATGAGCACCAAGCTACTGTCAACTACCTAAATTGTTTGGAAAGGTGCTGCAAGTAACTAATCAATTATTCTGTCGATAGTCTTGTTACAAGTGAGTAATCAATTATTGTGTTTATATAATGGAAGTCTATAGGCAAAATAATTATTTACTTACATGCAACACCTTTCCACGCAATTTAGGAATTTAGCTTGGTGTTAATAAAGGCATTATCACTGTAGTGCAGTACTACAACTGAAAATCGCATCAAAAAAGTGACAAAACTGCACTGTGTAAAAGCATCTAGGCTATGTCTACACAGCACTGGATTTTGGTCGGTTCTTCAGCGGATACAGTATTTTCAATCTGCCGAAAATTCGACCGTTCCCAGCACTTCGTAGCCCTCAATAGAAAATTTGTTCTGTAGTCTTTTTTACTGAGTGTTTCCTACACCTAAAGCTGTCCAGCAGAATACAGAACATGCTGCCATTGTATTCCTGTATCCCCAATGTACTGGGACACTGACAATACAAAATCTGACAGTGTTTTTGCGCAAAACAAATGTGCAAAGAACAGTTGTGCGGCGCGGTTCAACAATGTGAAACTGCCATCGGATTTTGGATGGAATTTTCACATTGCTGTGTAGAACGGGCCTAACATCGA
This sequence comes from Phyllomedusa bahiana, assembly GCA_025379985.1. Classification (NCBI taxonomy): domain Eukaryota; kingdom Metazoa; phylum Chordata; class Amphibia; order Anura; family Hylidae; genus Phyllomedusa; species Phyllomedusa bahiana. The sequence goes on along the minus strand of JAODAL010013763.1, from coordinate 29,745 downwards.
ACAAGCCAACATTTTCCTCCTCTCATCATTAATGATTTAATAGAGAAAGTGTCAGACTTAGCTATTATGCTTGTAATGTATGTGTTTTTTGACATATTAATTTGCATTCTTTGGCATGGTACATACAAAACTCTTTTAGTGTCCTCTTCTTCAGGCCATATCTAACATGCATGCCCATTTCCTCTGCAGTGTTAATGAAGTACTGCTTTGGGAGACCTGGCATTGAATGGTTGACATTTGTTTTGTAGAAAATATCTTATACACTACATAACTTGATGCACCTTTGTAACAACTTAGTTCAGACTGAACAAAATTACAAATGCTGGCTGTTATGAAAACATCCAAAAAGCTGTCCTCACATGTTTATAAATAAGGCACACATGCTTGAGCCATTTTCAGCTTCAGGAAGCTGAGGCTACTCCAGTTACTTTAGGCATGTAAAAGTGTCTATTTTCATCCAGTCTTCTAGCACCTTAAAAAGTAATTAATTTTCAAGCTTTAAAAAGGCTCCTTAAAGCCACAGCAGAACTGGACTGGTCCCTGAAAAAAATCTTGCAAATTTTCTTGCAAATGTGAAGAATTGCTACTTAATTTATAAGTCCCCTAATGTCATAAAAAGACACTTAAAGGCCGTGTTCACACGGCTTATTCCCGACGGATTTGTGAGCCGTATTGAGCTCACAAATCCGCCGTGAATAAGGGGCGGTACGGGGGCAGGGCCGGAGCACGGCGGGGGCGCCGCTCCCGAGCCCTTAGACAATGCATTGTTTACGGCGCGTCCGCGCCGTAAATAATGTGCATGTCACTTTCTCCCCCCGCGGCGGATTCGCCAAGCGGGGAGGAGCGACGGATTTCACTGTTCTCTATGAGAGCAGTGGATTACCGTAATTGCTGCCGCGGATTGGCGCCGTACTGCAGCGCAAATCCGGCGCGCAGTACGGCGCCAATACGCGGCAGAATAAGCCGTGTGAACGAGGCCAAAAATGATGCCAAGATTAAGTAGACATATGGTAAATACTAGTCATAAACTATTTGTGTGGAATAACTATCTGTCTTACACAAAAAAAATGTAATTTTGAAAACAGCAAATGTTTCCAATTTTTCACAGCATTTTTATATTTTTCACAGGTAAGCTAAGATTGTATGGACTAAAATGAATTACTAACTTAAAGCACAAGTTGTCACAAGAAAACAGTCTTTGAATGACATTGATAAGTAAAAGCATTCAAAAGTTATTCTCACATAAAGTGACACATTAGATTTAAAAATTGGGGAAATGTCGGGAATGACAAAACTGAGGTGTTCTGCTTTGAATAATCTCTACTTGTTTTAAGACTCAACAATAAGCAGATAACAGTGTCCTCCTGCTGGGACCCCCAGTGATCTGTAATCTGAGGGGGAACTTGGTAATAAGTGTCAAATTATCCTGTAGCTTCAGCAAAGGAGACATTCAGCATTGCACAGTGCCCAAGAGATCAAGATCCTCAACAGAGAGGAGCATCTATATGAACTTACAATTGTTAATGAGATTTGTTAAACGATTTTGTAAAGATGACCACACATTAAGTATTGTCCTAACATAACATCATCTGGCAATCTTGTTTATAACTAGAATTTGTATATATATAGTCTTTATTTCCTTGGTCTCCATCAGCAGCAGCACCATGCTAATTGTTCACTTTTGTGCAAAATACTGTTCAATATGTGAGTAGACTTTTTAGAAATTGTCATAGAAGACAAGTGAAGGACAATTTATTTTGTTTTGGAATTTATGTCATTTGTCTTAAGTCCACTAGAGGGCACACTAGGACCATAAAAACCTAAAAAGGACAATGTCAGACATCACATTTTTTTGTGAAGCTTTATACATTGAGTTAAATTACCTATTCTATGGGTGGATACAAAATAGGGCCACTGTTCAAGAACTATATAGGGGCACTGTTCTGTGGAGTACTCCTTTATGTTGTTCTTTGACAAAAATTACCAGTCTGTGTGAGCTATGAAATTTAATAGCTTGAGCAGTAATATGCAGTCTAATACAAAATAAGAAACTGCTTGCTGTCTGTAAGTCGGCAGTGGGCTCCCTTAACATTTAGGGCCTTTTGCTTCTTGGTAGCTTGCATTAAAGGGATATTTGCACCAGATACAGTGCATTGCGAAAGTATTCGGCACCCTTGAACTTTTCAACCTTTTGCCACATTCCAGGCTGCAAACATAAAGATATAAAATTTTAATGTTTTTGTGAAGAATCAAGAACAAGTGGGACACAATTGTGAAGTGGAATGAAAATTATTGGATATTTTAAACATTTGTAAAAAAAAACCCCCAAAAAACGGGGCGTGCAAAATTATTCGGCCCCCTTAAGTTAATACTTTGTAGCGCCACCTTTTGATGCGATTACAGCTGCAAGTCGCTTTAGGTATGTCTCTATCAGTTTTGCACATCGAGAGACTGAAATTCTTGCCCATTCTTCCTTGGAAAACAGCTCAAGCTCAGTGAGGATGGATGGAGAGCGTTTGTGAACAGCAGTTTTCAGCTCTTGCCACAGATTCTCGATTGGATTCAGGTCTGGACTTTGACTTGGCCATTCTAACACCTGGATATGTTTATTTGTGAACCTTCCATTGTAGATTTTGCTTTATGTTTGGGATCATTGTTGGAAGATAAATCTCCGTCCCAGTCTCAGGTCTTTTGCAGACTCCATCAGGTTTTCTTCCAGAATGGTCCTGTATTTGGCTCCATCCAGCTTCCCATCAATTTTAACCATCTTCCCTGTCCCTGCTGAAGAAAAGCCTAAACCATGATGCTGCCACCACCATGTGTGACAGTGGGGATGGTGTGTTCAGGGTGATGAGCTGTGTTGCTTTTACGCCAAACATATCGTTTTGCATTGTGGCGAAAAAGTTTGATTTTGCTTTCATCTGAGCAGAGCCCCTTCTTCCACATGTTTGGTGTCTCCCAGGCAGCCCTATCTTCCACATGTTTGGTGTCTCACAGGTGGCTTGTGGCAAACTTTAAACAATACGTTTTATGGATATCTTTGAGAAATGTCTGTCTTCTTACCACTCTTCCATAAAGGCCAGATTTGTGCAGTGTACGACTGATTGTTGTCCTATGGACAGACTCTCCCACCTCAGCTGTAGATCTCTGCAGTTCATCCACAGTGATCATGGGCCTGTTGGCTGCATCTCTGATCCGTCTTCTCCTTCTTTGAGATGAAAGTTAAGAGAGACGGCCGGGTCTTGGTAGATTTGCAGTGGTCTGATATTCCTTTCATTTCAATATGATCGCTTGCACAGTGCTCCTTGGGATGTTTAAAGTTTGGGAAATCTTTTTGCATCCAAATCCGGCTTTAAACTTCTCCACAATAGTATCACAAACCTGTCTGGTGTGTTCCTTGGTCTTCATGATGCTCTCTGCGCTTTAAACAAAACCCTGAGACTATCACAAAGCAGGTGCATTTATAAAGAGACTTCATAACACACAGGTGGATTATATTTATCATCATCAGTCATTTAGGACCACATTGGATCATTCAGAGATCCTCAATGAACTTCTGGAGTGAGTTTGCTGCACTGAAAGTAAAGGGGCTGAATAATATTGCACGCCCCACTTTTCATTTTTTTTTTTTTTTTACAAAAGTTTAAAATATCCAATAAATTTCGTTCCACTTCACTACTGTGTCCCACTTATTGTTGATTGTTCACAAATTAAATACAAATTTTATATCTTTATGTTTGGAGCCTGAAATGTGGCAAAAGGTTGAAAAGTTCTAGGGGGGCAAATACTTTTGCAAGGCACTGTACTTTGATGGCATACCAATAGGACATGCCATTGAAGACTTTTCTATAGGGATTCCTTTCTGTTCTTTGGGAGTTCCGAGAACAGCTGAACACTGAGCTCACCTGTTCTCTAAACTCCCATAGAACAGAATGGAAAATTGTATGCAAGTGTGACCTGCTTTCCATTCTGAGTCGACACCTTTAGGTGCCTGTTCTCAATATAGGTTTGGGCCCCAGAGGTGAGATCCACATCTATCAGACTTTGATGGCATATCCGGGGGTTTATTGGTGGAACACCGCTTTAATGCTATGTCCGCTGCTGCAGCTATTACATACGCAGTTGTGGATAAAATTGTTGGTATTCTTTTGTTAAAGAAAGAAAATCCTGCAATGGTCACTGAAAAAACTTGAAACTGTCAAAAGTAATACTGAATTTAAATTGACTGAAAATCAATAAGTGAAAATCAGACATTGATTTCATACTGTAGTTCAACCAAAAAAATAGAAAAGAAAAACTAATTAAACCAGTCTGGATAAAAATGATTGTACCCCTAGAAAATATTGAAAATAGTTTGACTACAGGAACATGTTAATTTAAGATGTGTTCTGTATTTAGCATCCCTGGTGTCTTCAAACTTGTAATTGATCAGTCAGACTATTTAAAGGGTAAAAAGTAGTTACTGTGTTGTTTGGTATCATGGTGCGTACCATGTTGAACATTGACCAAAGGAAGCTAAGGAGAGAGTTGTCTTAGGAGATAAGAAACAAAATGGTAGACAATGGTAGGCAAGCATATCAAAAGTAAAGGCTATAAGATCCAATGTTCCAATAACCATAGTTGCACATATTATTCAGAAGTTTAGGGTCTATGGGACTATAGCTACTTAGCCTGAACATGTCCACAAGGGTAAAATTGATGAAAAATTGAAGAGACAGATAATATGGCATACCAATAGGACATGCCATTCTAGATTGTAAGCCGTCACGGGCAGGGCCCTCTTTCCTCTCTGTATCAGTTACTAGTCATTTTTCGTCACCATTGTATTTGTTCAACATTTGTTATGTATGTAATTCCCCTTGAATGTACAGTGCCCTGGAATCAATGGCGCTCTAAAATAAATAATAATAAAAATAATAATAATTTGAGTGGTAGCCAAAGAGCTCAAAACAACTTCCAAAGAGACTAGAAGCAAACTCCAATGTCAAGGTACATCAGTGTCAGATTGCATTATCTGTCCCTGTCTTTGCCAAAGTGGACTCAATGGAAGGTGAGGAAACCACTCTTCTACGAGAATGTCTTTTTGACAGATGAGACAAAACTTGAGTTTTTTGTCAAGTTCATCAGCTCTACATACACAAATGCAGAAATGATGCATACAAAGAAAAGAACATTGTATCGGCTGTGAAACATGATGTTTCGAATCTGTACTGGGTACAATGAAATCTCTAAGACTATCAAGGCATTCTGGAGAGAAATGTGCTGCCCCATGTCAGAAAGCTTGGTCCAACAGGATAAGGACCCAAAACACATAGCTAAACATCCAAGAATTGCTAAGAGCAAGCATTGGACTATACTGAAGTGGCTTCTATGAGCCTTGATTTAAATTCTATTGAACATCTATGGAAGGAGATGAAACAATCTGGAGAAGGCACCCATCAAACCCGAGACAGCTGGAGCAGTTTACTCATGAGGAGAAATCTAAATCAAATGAATATTTGATGAAACAACATTTTGCCTTCAAAACAGCATCAGATCTAAGAGAACTAAGCCCAGATCTTCTGTGGATATAGGCTTCCTTCTGTCTCTTCATATAATCCCAGACAGACTCTATGATGTTGGGATCTGGGCTCTTTGGGGCCACATCATTGCTTCCAGGACTGAGACACAGGGTGGTCACACCAAATATTTATTTTATTTTCATTTCTCTTTTGCTTATTTACTTTTCATTTTGTTAATTGATACAAATAAACTATTAACATTTCCCTATTTTTGAAAGAATTCTTACTTTGCAACATTTTTTACACATGTACCTACAATTTTTGCAGAATACTGTGCTTATGTTTTGATCTACCAGAATGCATGAGCAATTCTACCAGCAATATATCAGGCTGAGTTGGCCAATAGAGGAACAGTTTAAAAAAAAAAAGAAACCAGTTGCCAAACACTTGTGCTTTCAAGCACGAAATATGGTATCTTATTTGGTTTTGACCATTATTAATGAACATTTCTGTACAATTTTCTGATGATGGTTGTCCACGATTGCCCAATCTGGCTATATGGACTGATTTTTACCTTCTATGTCTCCATTTGTACTAGCTGCCAAAGAAACACTAATAACACATGAAGGGTACAAGTTTCATAAACAAGCTGTGTACAGCAGCTAAATTGCGACCCCACTTGGATAAACATTCTGCTGGAAGCTGTGTGAATGACAGAGGCCCAACCACTCTGGACAGGGGGCGTGTTGCACCAGCCAATGGGAGGACCCGGAGTCCGCTCCAATCAGCTACAGGGGCGGTGTCCGGGAATCACATTTAAACTCCCTGCAGACTGAGTGCTGTGCCTGCGATATTCTCCTGGCTGCCTTGTTTTTCCATGCTTTGTATCGTGTTTGCTTGTTACGTGTACCAAACCCCGGCTTGTTTACTGACCTCTAATTTTGTACCTCCCTCCTGTTCGTGTTTTTGAGCTCGGCTTGTTTACTGGTTTCTCTTTGGTTTTGATTTGTTACAGACCCGGACTGTCTGACTCTTCTTCCTTCTGACTTTAGCAGCACAGGGACTGTCGCCCAGTTGGTGTGTGCCGCCTAGGGCAGCTCGTCAAGTAGGCAGGTATAGTTAGGGCTCATTGTTCCTCCCTCGATGTGACACATGCACTTAATTTCGCTACGACAGGGGGGGGGGGGAAGGTGCAGATAATTACATGAACCAATGTAACATTTAGAAGTGAATGGCTCTGAGTGGTGGCATCAGGCAGTGGCATGCGAGCATGATTGCTAATCTGTGGCTGCAGCAATTGCAAGCTGACTACAGTAGGTGGATGTAAGCCTGGGAAAACACCCCTGGAAGTGTCAGGGCAGGAATGGTAGTGAGTGGTGAAGTGAAGATGCTGTTACTGGGGCTGCAACATCTTAAAATTTATAAAAATAAATAAATCGGACAACCCCTTGAAAACACCGATCTACCATTGATTGTTTCTTTATTTTGTTTAAATGTTGTTGACCTGCATGTGCATATACTTATGTTGTTATTGGAACCAAATATCTGGGGTTGTAATAGTGCACAGTATATGTGCATTCTACTATAACAATATATGTGTATGTTCTTTAAGAGAAAGTGTTGCGCATTTAATTACATTTTTTTTACTTAATCTCATAACCTGACTTTTATTTAATATTTTTTATTACAGTACACTGCAACACTTACAAGAGTCAGTATATTGTACATAGGCACTTGTTATGACCTACCACATGTTGCTGGGACTGTAAATTATGGCAACAATGGGGTCCCCCTCCTATATAGTGCCATGTTTTGGCTTGAACACTGCATTGTTTTCACGATCATTTAATGCCATAGTACACAAAGGAACCTCAACTACCTGAGGACTGTGATGGACTCATACACCAGAAAGCAGACAAAATCCGAAATGTGATTTACCCTGAAATTCCACACAGTTTGGGGGTAAAGCCCACATATGTAGAGCTGAGCTACCTGCAGCTCTTTCATGCTGCCCATTATTCAGGCAGTATAAACTATCTGACAGGGTTCCATTTAAAGGAGCTATATCCATGTAAATATTATTTTGACTCAATATGTCTAGTTCTCTTTAGCTAAATGCGCTTGACTGTACGATTCTTTTTGAGCCATGGATAAGCCTTTGAGGATGGTTCTATCATCTGGGCTGACAGATGGGCAGACTTAACACTTAGCTTTATTGATGTCTTTGAGGGTAAATAGCTGTAGTTCAATTGGATGTATCAAATATGATATTGCCTTTTCCAAGTCTTTTCCCAGTGGGTGATGCTAAAGCAGACTTGGTGAACTTGTGTGAATAAAGCTCACCATGCAAACATTGAATTGGAGAATCTTCAGAGAATGATGATGCAGTTATTATGGATTTCTAAGACTTTTTTTTTGATTGATGGAAATTTTGAAAGATTAAGTACAAGGTTGCATTACAGTCCTGTTTACAAAAAAAAGGGATCAAATCTGCATCAAATAAAAGAAAAGGCCATACTTACCACTACAAAGGCAGGGCAAAAATCCACTTGTAGTAGGGGTAAAAAAGCCCCAGTGCATTTAGAAGCTGCACAGGTGCAGAATACTGATAAAGAGCCCCTCACACACCTGCTATTTATAAAGGAGGCGGGGTTGCTGCTTAGTATTATGCTTACACATAGAATAGTGTAAAAGTAGGTTAGAAACCAATTCATGCCAGAATGCAGAAAAGCACTTGTATCTTACAGAGCAAGGTACACAAGTGCAAAAAAACTGATCAACAACCACTCATATATCTAAAGGGGAGATTGCCTTGTACCATACCTGCAAACAGAATAGTCACAGAGAGACATACAGATGTATGAAACATAAACTTGACAGACAATGCACCCTACTGTTGTGGCACTGAAGGTTAGCTCAACTCCCCCCCCCCCCCCCCCAATGCCTTCTATAGTGATTTAAGGACATATAATATACCACAATAAGGTTCTACTGTCAGTGTAAATTTGTTCTTTAAAGGGGTACACTGTAATAAAATATTGGATTATGAGGGGCAATTATACTTTTTTGCACAGTAGTGTTCAGCTGTCTGTGTCCACTACTGCCATACGGCAATACATGGAGTGCCTATTGTGTTATAGTATGGATTCATAGGGACTGCATGTGTCTCTGTATAGCCCTGTGCAAACTGATCTACCAAATATAAGAACTTTAGTTCTTAGTTTTAAGTAAGTTGCACAATACAGGCCAGAATAATTGTGCTAAAGATTATTGGTGAATTTACAATATCTCACAAAATTAAGTACACCCCTCACATTTTTAAATAAATAAATAAATTTGGATTTCCCTCAAAACAACTCAACACACAGCCATCAATGTTTAAAAGTGACAACAAAAGTGAGTACATCCCTCCACAGTGTTATGTGAGTCATTTGTTTTACAAGGTCTCAGGTATGAATGGGAAGCAGGTGTGTTAAATTTGTTGTTATTGCTCTCACACTCTCTCATACTGGTCCCTGAAGTCCAACATGGCATCTCATAGCAAAGAACTGTCTGAGGATCAGAAAAAAAAGAATTGTTGCTCTAATAAAGATGGACTAGGCTATAAGAAGATTTCCAACACCTTAAAAATGAGCTGCCAAGACCATCCATCAGTTTAACAAGACAGATTCCACTCAGAACAAGCCTCGACATGATCAACCAAAGACGTTGAGTGCACATGCTCATCGTCATATCCAGAGATTTTCTTTTCAAAATAGACGTATGAGTGCTGACAGAATTTCTGCAGAGGTTAAAGTGGTGGGGAATCAGCCTGTCAGTGCTTAGACCATACATTCGCACACTGCATCAAATTGGTCTGCATGGCTGTTGTCCCAGAAGGAAGCATCTTCTAAAGAAGATGCACAAGAAGACCCACAAACAGTTTGTTTACGACAAGCGGAATACGGACATAGATTACTGGAACCATGTCCTGTGGTCTGATGAGACCAAGATAAACTTATTTGGTTTTGATCATGTCAAGCGTGTGTAGCATTGTTATACAAGCTGTTCACTGACTGCTTTACATTGTGTCAAAGTGTCATATCTTTAGTGTTAGAAACAATATATGGTTTTGCACATCCAAAAAACCTTTTTGGAAAAAAAAATGAGCATAGGTGCACACTGGCATGGCAGCAACATACATACACATTCCAATATCGGTAGCACACTATCAACTAAAGAAACTATCAAAGGGGACATAGGAATTTTTGAAAAAGCATTTCTGCTATCTAGGATACATGAACATTTTTTGAGGTTCTTAGTTCACATTTTTGATCAAAACTGCTTAAGCCACCTCCGAAACTTAAATGGGACCTCAATGCTGGTGTTACCTCTCTTGGGGACTGTTCAGACCTCCATACTTCAGGGAGTGAAGTCACCAGCATCTATGTACACTGTACTGATTTAAAAACCTGTGAAGGTGGGTGGAGTGCATAAAACCAAAATGTAGGCAGCCACTCCTCCATACACAAACTAGAAACAATATATGGAGGTCTGAACAGTCCCCAAGAGAGGTAACAAAATAGTGTAGGACCCACTTGCATTGAGGTCCAGTTGAAGTTTCGGAGGTGGGCTTAAGCAGTTTTGATCAAAAATGTGAACTAAGAACTTCAAAATTTTTTCATGTATCCTAGATAGCAGAAATGCTTTTTTTTTATAAATTCCTATGTCCCCTTTGATAGTTTCTTTAGTTGATAGTGTGTTACTGATATTGGAATGTGTGTGTATATCTTTAGTGTTATCCCATGAAAATATATAATACAATGTTTACAAAAAATGTGAGGGGCGTACTCCGTTTTGTGAGCTACTGTACGTTTGTATATAAGGATGTTGTATCCATTGCATTATAAGTAGAAGTAACAGGAACAACAGGGATGTTTAAAATCTATGTGGCAGATAAACAATCTATTTGCGCTTTCATACTTCTTCTGATAGATATACAAATAACAGATATAAAAGGAGTAAAAGAGAAAAATAAGTAGTTTTTCTGATAACAGATGATTGGTGAAATCAAAATTACCAGGAGTAACGTGGTAGTGCATCAGTAGAATATTTGCTGCTATTTACTGTGAAAAGCAACCAGTGTCTGCAGAATATAGCATCAACAAACCAAAAACCTTAAATGTCAACCTACCCCAACACCTGCAGGTAAATGTGTTAATGTAAAATGCTTCCACATTTCAACAACACTTAATTCCCGCAACAATTGTCTACACTAAATAACAGTCTTTCTAGTCTTTTAATTCCAGTCTAGCAAGCACACTCAGGACCTAGAATATATACCTTTATTACATCCATGAGCCAAAGAAAGCACTGGATCAGTTTATTACTTATGAATTGGCCCTTGACAAATGTGCCTCAAACTCTACTGACTTAGGAACTTGATAAGAATTAAATATTTTTCTTGCAAAATCTAGAATTTCGGAATGCATGGTACCTCTTTGGGACTATGTCAACTGACAGTCTGGTGAGTGGATATGACATATTTACTGCCACGTTGGCTTCCGTTCCCAGTGATGCTCTTGTATAGCCATTAGGTATGGGCATTAGGAAGCTGAGAAAGAAAACTGTCACAGCTTTGCCCATAATTCTAAAAGACAGTTTTACAACCTTGAGATTAAACTGGGAGCAGCAATGTTTTAGTGTTTATTTTCTGTAGACTTGAGGAAAAAGTCATTTTAGAAGTATTTTTGTTTCTGGCTGGCATGGCTTTGCATAGACATATTACATCACAATACAAACTTTGTTTGACCAATTTGATTTCTGTACTGTGCCTCGTGGTACACACCCAAAGACAGCAAGAGATTGTCTAAATGTGGCCAAAGGAGCTCTAAGAATAGGTTATGGATCTTGAAGACTGTCACAGTTTAGTGCATTGCCTGGGTGTGCCCTTTATAAATTCATTTAATTAACACTTTACTCTAATGCTTCACATTTTTTGGATGAAACAGCCACTAATAGTGTGCCATAGCTATGTCAAGAAAAGTGCTACACTTGGTTCTCTACAGCTACCAAGAAGTGAACAATCTATGTTATTGTATTAACCTTAATTTGTTTGTTAGTGACAACCTGCTATGGATCATTTGGGTATGCAGCTGGTATCTGTACATTTCCATTACAGTGGTTACTGCAGAAAATGTGGCATTGCATGGACAGGGGTATTCTTTTCTTACAGTACATCCCTTAAAGGTGGCACCCTTCTCTATGAATAACATATGCCACACGAACGGGTTATCCTAACAGTACATCCCTTAAATTTGGCATACCTCTCTATAAGTAGCATATGCCATATGGAGAGGAATATCCGAAATGTACATCCCTTAAAGGTGGCACCCTTCTCTATGAATATTATATGCCATAAGGACAAGGGTAACCTAACAGTACATCCCTTTTTGTATAGTCACATTGTAAAGAAAAAAAAAAAAATTATTAGTAGGGATGAGCGATATTATCAGCAAAAGTTGAAATCGGCACGGTTTTTAGGCTTATCGGAAACTTCCGATCATGTGGTAGTTTAGGTGACAATCTTACAGGTAATCTATTACTATCGCGCCATTCTCAGCATGTCCTGTCATTTTGGTGGCCAACCAATCAGCTCCGAGGATAGCGGGGGGTGAGGAGGATGTACGACATCATGACTGGGCGGTGTATGGATCTCATTGGCCGCAAAAATCATGTGACCTTGTTTTATCTATGCAACTGCATTTCCTGTTCAGCTCATTTTCTCTCTATGCCACTTCACAGCAGGACGTGTCTGCATTTAAACCAATAGCTGTTCTAACAGCTTTAAGAGATAGTCTCTTCTGATACAAGAAACCATGCACCTAGCTACAGCTTAGAATAGAGTTAGATTAGAGAATTTCACTTCTTATTTAGTTAGAGAAAGTTTTAAAGATATCTTCTGGTGTGTCCAGCCGCAGGGCTGCGGGTGGGGCAGGGGTCGGAGGAGAGGCTTTTGAAAGGAAGGGAGATATTGTGCAGCTCAGTGTGTTTTGTGACCTTGAATTGAAAAAGCATTGTTTTTTACCACTTTTTTGGCCAGTAGACCTCTGATAGGAGGTGAAATTGTCCATGTTTTTTTCAGTTCTGTTGCAACCACTGCGTGTCTAAATAGTTTTATTGAAGTCCGTGCGTCTGTTTGCCGCAAAGAGCTCAGTTGTACACATATTCTGTTATACATATTCGATAGTAAATTACGCTTGTTGTCAGTGGTGCGAAGGCCGCCATATTAATCCATATAACATTTAAATACTCTTATTGCAGTCCGAGGGTCTGTTCGGTGCATAGAGCTCAGTTGTACGCATATTGTTTTATACATATTTTATAGTAAATTACACCTGTTGTCAGTGGTGCGAAGGCTACCATATTAATCCATATTAATCCATATAATATTTACAGACTCCTTTTTCCACCACTTTTTAATCTGTGGGTCATGCAGGTTTGAGGGTCATGCTGCGGTCCAGGACAGGTATAGTCAATGTCCAGTTCAACTAAAATGGTGGTTCAAAGACTCCTTTTTCTGGCACTTTTTAATCTGTGGGTCAGACAGGTTTAAGGGTCATGCTGTGTTCCAGGACAGGGATAATGAATAGTCTGTGACTTTTTTTCTGTGGCTCTTGTTGCCTAATTGTCTTGTCTAAGATGTAGCACATATCCAGTTTCCTGTTGTGGATGTTAATTCCAGCTTCTCCACCCCTGTTTGGGTGTAAGAATGAAGCTGTTGTTCCTCTCCCATAGACTTTAATGGTCATTGTCGATTATCTATTATCGGCTATCGGATATCGGCATGATAATTGTCGATATCGACTATCGATCCGATAACGATAGTTGAACAATCACTCATCACTATTTATTAGGTATACTTTGAAAAAACTTTTACATTTTATATCCATTTTAAGGGTAGAGAAACAAGTGATAAAAATAAATGCTGACAGGACAGATTGTAAGCCCTCGCGGGCAGGGTCCTCTTTCCTCTCTGTTTCAGTTACTAGTCATTTTTGTCACCATTGTATTTGTTCAATATTTGTTATGTATGTAATTCCCCTTAAATGTACAGCGCCCTGGAATTAATGGCGCTCTAAAATAAATAATAATAATAATAATAAATAATAATAATAATATCTGATTTCAAAAGCAAGTATTTGAAATTAATTCTAGTGTACATTATCAAACTAGTATAGTTGTCAAAATAATTTCAGTTCCCACACAGTCTTCGATATATAGTCCTCACTCTCCAATCTCACAACACCCAGGAGAAAATAATTAATTACTTGTCTATGTTTAACATTCAAGACCAAAAAGTGTGCATCTAAAGATGATGAGATTCAGAAGTGTTATCCCATGGATCATTTTATTTTCAGAAAGTCCAGAAAAGCTGTTAATAAGCGTTTTATAGTAATTTTCAGTGTTCCTCGCATAAAAATGACCTAACATACTAAGTCATAATATTTCTAATCTCTTTTTGCTTCCTTGTTTTCTAATGGTGCTGACATTATAACTCCTTCTTATTTTTCCTGCCAATAGGTAATGTGAGCTATATAACAGTGACAGTATATACTGTGAAACATTCACTTTAGGCACTCCTTTGAAACCAGGAAGGGCAGAAAGTTATTTTTATTGGCTGCACTGCAGAGAGTGGCTGAGCATGTGTGTCCACCAACCCCCAGCTCATTTGGATGTGCACATCACTATAAACTTTGAATACCAACTGGCAACATACTGGGAAAGTAATTGTTACAATTACTGGATGATCTTTTTTAAAACAGCATATAAATGACAAACATTGTTTATTTTTATGATTAAATCATTAACCCCTTATCAACATATGACGTATGAGTATGTCCTGATTCCGGTATGGGGCTTTGTAGCAGGATCGCAGAGTGATCCCGCTACATAACCTCCAGGTGTTAGCTGCTAATTGCAGCTAACACTCAGCGATTACAGCTCAGGAGGGCACCGGCACCATCCCGCACTGTTTAACCACTTAGACGCCACAGCAAAGATTGCCACGGCATCTAAATCAATGAGTGCCGCGTACCATTCCTCACTCCAAGCGGGACATCAGCAGTGAGATTGCTATGTCCCAGTCGGTTAACATGGCAGCTGGAAGCCTTGTAAAGACTTTCATTGCTGCTCCCATGTTTTACCGTATGTTTTAGTACTTCATGTCCCAGGGAGGAAATATTAAAACCACCATCTTTGTACACCCTAATGCATTGTATATTCAATGCATTAGGATGTATAAATGATTGTGCCCCCTATGGGGACTCAGATTTAAAGTAAAAAAAATATATATATATTAAAAGTTTAAATCATCCCCCTTTTTGCCATTTTGCAAATTAAAAAAATAAAATAATAAAAAAGTTACACATATTTGGTATCGGCACGTCTCAAAAAGTCTGATCTATTAAAATATAACATAATTTATCCCATACACTGAACACCGTAGAAGAAAAAAAATTCCAAACACTAAAATTGTGTTTTTTTGGTCATTTCACATCCCCTTAAAATTGGAATAAATTTGATCAAAAAAGTCACATTATTCCAAACTGGAACCAATAAAAAGTACATTTCAGCCCACAAAAAATGCAGCCTCACTCAAGTCGGTAGGTGTTAGTACAAAAAAGTCATTGATGGCAAAAAAAATGCACGGAAGCGCAAATTTCAACAATAGAAAATGTTTGGATTTTTTTTTAATGGTACCAAAACATAATGAAAATCATACATGTTTGGTATTGTCGGATTCATTTCAACCTGTAGAATACAGATAATATATCATTTTTACCAAAGATTGAATGCTGTAAAAGCAAAACACCCGCAAACACGGCACAAGTACATTTTTTTATACATTTTGTGCCACTTAGAATTTTTTGCGGTTTCTCGATATATTCTATGGTACAGTGAATTACACCATTAGAAAGTACATCTTGTACTGCAAAATAAAAGCCCTCATATGTCTATGTAGATGGAAGAACAAAAAAGTTATGGCTCTGGGAAGGTGAAGAGGGAAAAACGTGAAAAAAAATTGCCCTTGGCATTAAGGGGTTACATATATGTTGACAACCCCTTAAGGACTATGTACTCAACTGATGCAAAATAAACATGTCATGTTTTTAAAATCATTCTAGCTACATAATACATTGTTCTACTAAAAGTACAAAAACTATTTAAATCTGGTATTCAATTACATTTAGGGTACCTTTGCTGTGGAAAGATTTCTTATTTGATATGAGGGAAACCTGCCACTGCCAGAAACATATTAACCATGCATGGGAAGACTTTTTAGAGATTGTCTAGCAGAAATAAATTACTCTGGCTGGGTAAGAAAAAAAACAAAAGTTGATTTTGATAAATAATACAGTAAACCATTTGTACCACATCTTTATTGGAATGACTAGGTTTATTGGTAATGGTTTGAACCCCAAGCTTATGGTTGTCTAAATTCAGTTTTAGAGGCTTAATATTTAGTCTTTATGGAAGGATAGTCTGGTGTTGGAAAGTAAAAACAATAAAATATTAATTCAACAGATCTGATGCTTCCCAGTTAGTTTTCAATGGGTTCTGTAGAAAAAAAAAATAGACCTTGGAGGGACTTTAAAGGAATTGTCCTAAAATAAGATTAATAAACTGGAATGGTGTCAGACTGGTTATACTTACCTACCAATTCTCCACCACTACTTATCCGTAGCTACCCGGTGATCAATTCCTCTTCACTTCCGGGTTCTCATTCTGACACACAGAAGAGGCTCACTCCCTATTTTGTTACTACGAAGCACAAACTTCTCTGGCAAGTAAGGGGGGAAACCCCTATAGGAAGAGGAGCAAATCGTCAAAAGTCTGGGCTACAGAGGACAGGTAGCTAATTATATATTTTTTTACATTTTCTTTGCCAGTCTGGCCCTATTTCCGATTATTTTTTTCCTTTGGGAAAACCCCTTAAAGTAGTTTTCTCACCACAATAATTAGCTTTTGAAATGTAGGCAAGGGTAACTGAAGGCTATTTCCAAATACATTGCTGTTTTTATTTTGCTTTGGTCAGAAGATAAAGAATATTTTGGGTGACATGTATGATTTTTGGCGTCCAGGTGCCAATTTTATTGTGCGCACTAGTAGTGTAGAATACGCCTGAATCTATTAACCTGTTCTACTGCGGTTCATAGATCTAGCACTTTCTAGCTACAAAGCGACACTTCTGGCTCAGGTAGACCACTTTTAAATTGGTGTACCTGTTCCAGCAGTAATGCACCTAGTTTTGCCGTACTAAACTCATAAATGTGTAGAGTCGTACGGTTGTAGTGCAACATGCCTCCAGAATGAGCCCACATCTTTGGCGCATTACAAAGTGCCGTGGCCGCTTTATAATGCACCTAATTTTAGAGGGTGCCTGCTCATACATGGAGTGCACAGGGCTGTACAAGTTTTTGGACTGTAAGGACACCAGACTACTTGCGCTGCCCTGTATATGCATGTCGCCCTTTATCATCTCTTAGAGTCCCGACCTCTTTATTCTGTGCCTCTTATCTGAGTGCTCCACAAGCTGCCATTCGACCATGGTGTGTCCCTCCTTGCACAGTCTTATCTCTAGCAACACTTTATAAATCTTCTGCAGTCATATCACTGGAACATTTATAGCTAGGAACAGCAGAGCTGATATGTCAGTCTCTGCCCGATCAAAAAGTGTGAGTCTAAAGCTGGCTGTGGATCTGTGAAACTGCATGGTAAGAAAACCAACCCCTTTAAGATTTCATGCAAGATCGATCGATCTTTATTTTTATTTTTTTTTCAGAATTCATTGAAAAATAAAAGTGATTCATCAGATCGGCTGAACAAATATTTTCCTGTTTTTGCTTGCCAACATTAGAATATCATTCCATAAATACTATCAAAATAACAACATAACCTTGAACAATTAAATCTAGGCATCTATAGAATTGGAAATAAGAGCATTGCCAATTAAGCTAATCAATTTGATAAGGATGTGGTGCAAATTATTTTCTGCATTATCAGTGTAATTATTTTATTTTTATCTGTTCATTTGTTGTTGCTTTTATAATGCCAACATATTAGACAGTACTGTAGCAAGGCTTTAATTACTCCCACCAGACCCTGTCCACAATCTTGAACCTGTGAGCGGCCACATATACTCAGGTAAATTATCAGACTGGTTCCCTGTGACTAGTGGGGTACCAAAGGGTTGAGTATTGGCCCTATCCTCTTTAATATTTTCATTAATGATCTTACACATGGATTGCACCGTAGAATATCTATCTTTGCAGATGATACTAAGCTCTGTAAATTAATCAACACAATAGAGGACAAAGGGATATGGATAAGTTTGAGGCCTGGGCAGTGAAATGGCAAATGAGGTTTAACAATAAAGATAAATACAAAGTTATGCACATGGGGAGGAAAAATCCATTTCATGATTACATGTTAAATGGAAAAAACGCTGGGTAAAAGTGACATGAAGAAGGACTTGGGAATCCTGGTTGGCAGTAAACTTAATTGTAGCAGCCAGTGTCAGGCAGCAGCTGCCAAAGCAAACAGGATTATGGGGTGTATTAAAAGGGGCATAGATGCACATGATGAGAACACCATTCTATTATTATACAAGTCACTGGTCAGACCGCACATGGAATACTGTGTACAGTTTTGGGCACAGGAAAGACATTGTAGAGCTTGAACAGGTACAAAGGTGGTCAACAAAAACAATAAAAGAATCTGGAGAGTAAGATAGAGATACTTCGGCACCACACTGTGAACTTAAAGCACACAATCCCTCAGTACGATATGCCAACACGTTATATTATTTTTGATCTCCCAGTGGTGCTCAGTGAGATGAAAGAAATCATAAACTAGAATTCAAATATGGATACACGGCACTCACCACTTGTAAGATTTAAAATCCAAATTTATTCAGCATCTTGTAAAAATCTGGTTATTCGGGTGTACAAGACACGGAAAGAGTGACAGAAAGGCAACAGTCGTTTTGTGTGGCGGAAGCGTATTCATAAATTTGCATTTTAAATCTTACAAGTGGTGAGTGCCGTGAAGACTATCTCTCCTATCCATGTTTAAAAATCCCACAAAGATTAGCACAAATAGGGTTATTTAGTCTAGAGCAGGGGTCCTCAAACTACGGCTCGCGGGCCGCATGCGGCCCGCCGAGGATTTTTATCCGGCCCGCCGCTGCCACCTGCGGCACCGGTGGTGGCAGCGGCAGAGCCGCAGTCCTCTGAGTTACTGTGAACTCTGGCCCCTGCTGTCGCACTGCCTCACATCACTTGTCACCGGCCACAGCACCTCCCACATGATGGGAGGTGCTGTGGGCGGTGACAGGTAATATGAAAACCACTGCGAGCCAGGCGACAGCAGGGGCCAGCTTCGGGGGGGGACACTCTGCAGCGCAAGGGAGGTGCCTGAGGGTGGACACTTACAATATATGGGAGGTGCCTGTGAGTGGCAGAGGGCGGACACTGTGCAATGTATACGCAGAATGTCCGCCCTCTGCCCTCACAGACACCTCCCATATATTGTATGTGTCCGCCCTCAGGCACGTCCCGTCCGCTGAAGAGTGTCCCCCACCTACAGTCGTCTCCGCCGATGCCGATCGTTAGGGTCCTAAGTCAATACCGAAGGTACCGACATAGGACCTTAGCGATCGGTGATGGCAGCGGCGTCGGGACTAACTGTATGTGCGTCCGCCGGACACACATACAGATAGATGCTTCTGCGGAGAGCAAGGGCTCTCCGCTCTACAGAGTACTCTGGTGAGGCGCAGGAAGGAGGCGCTTCACCAGAGTCCACAGCATGGGCGGCGTCAGCGTCATCACGCTGCGGCACGGCCCCGGTGATGTCACGCCGCCCGAAGAAGAAGCCCGGGAGCAGCTACAGCGGCGAGGAGCCAGGTAAGTGAGTGATGTCACTTTTTTATTTTTAATTATCTCTACGCCTGCTGGGCCTAATTCTACCTAAAGTCTGCTGGGGGCCTAAATGTACCTATACCTGCTGGGGGGCCTAATTCTACCTACACCTGCTGGGGGGCCTAATCCACCTACGTCTGCTGGGGGGGCCTAATTCTACCTACACTGGCTGGGGGCCTAATTCTACCTACACCTGCTGGGGGCCCTAAATCTACCTACAGACCTGCTGGGGGCCCTAAATCTACATACAGACCTGCTGGGGGCCCTAAATCTACTTACAGACCTGCTGGGGGCCCTAAATATACCTACAGACCTGCTGGGGCCCTAAAATTCTACCTACACACCTGCTGGGGGCCCTAAATCTACCTACAAACCTGCTGGGGCCCTAAATCTACCTACAGACCTGCTGGGGCCCTAATTCTACCTACAGACCTGCTGGGGGCCCTAAATCTACCCACAGTCCTGCTGGGGGGCCTAATTGTACCGACACCCCTGCTGGGGGCCCCAATTCTACCCACAGACCTGCTGGGGGCCCTAAATCTACCTACAGACCTGCTGGGGGCCCTAAATCTACCAACAGACCTGCTGGGGCCCTAATTCTACCTACAGACCTGCTGGGGCCCTAAATCTACCTACAGACCTGCTGGGGGCCCTAATTCTACTTACAGACCTGGTGGGGGCCCTAATGCTACCTACAGACCTGCTGGGGCCCTAAATCTACCTACAGACCTGCTGGGGGCCCTAAATCTACCTACATACCTGCTGGGGGCCCTAAATCTACCTACAGACCTGCTGGGGCCCTAATTCTACCTACAGACCTGCTGGGGGCCCTAATTCTACCTACAGACCTGCTGGGGGACCTAAATTCACCTACGTCTCTGGGGGACCTAAATTCACCTACGCCCTGCTGGGGGACCTAAATTCAATAATAAATTGGTATCACTGTAATTGTATTGACCCACAAAGTAAAACTTTTTTTAAAAACTATATTCCGGCCCTCCGATGGTCTGAGGGACCGTGAACTGGCCCCCCGGTCTAAAAAGTTTGAGGACCCCTGGTCTAGAGAAAAGACGGCTTCGGGGGGACATAGTAAATATGTTTAAATATATCAAAGGTCAATATAGAGATCTCTCTCATGATCTATTTATACCCAGGACTGTATTCAGAACAAGGGGGTATCCTCTATGTCTTGAGGAAAGAAAGTTTCTACATAAACATAGAAAGGGATTCTTTACTGTAAGAGCAGTGAGACTGTGGAACTCGCTACTAGAGGAACTTGTCATGGTGAATTCACTAACAGAGTTCAAAAGGATCTGGATGCATTTCTAGAGTGTAATAATATAAGTTATAGTGACTAGGATTCTGGAGAAGGGTCGTTGATCCAAGGATTTATTCTGATTGCCAGATTGGAGTTGGGAAGGAATTTTTCCTTAAAATTAGGACAGTTTGGGTTTTTGCCTTCCTTTGGATCAACACTTTAACACAATAGGCTGAACTGGATGGACGTCCATCTTTTTTTGGCCTTACAAACTATGTAACTATATGTAACATAATTGACAATAGAAATATATTTTTATTGCAGAGATATAGTATATAGTAAATGCAATACTTTACTTCATTTTCCTGACTACAGCCAGGAAAAGAATTAAAAACTGTAAATGGACCCAACAAATACTTCAGTAACAAGTTGTAATCAGTGCACAGGAATGGAGCTGAGCCCAGTTGCTTATAATATAGTTATACAGTGCATAGCATAATTCATATTTAACTAATTATCTTCCCTTGGCAAAGATGATGAACATATGCTGTGATTTTGGTTTTACGTTATTAGGACAGAACCTGCATTAAATATTTCAAGCTCCTTTAGTTGCCATGTGATATGAGATCATACATCGCCTCTCCAATATATGTGATTTATAGACATGATTCATATAAGATTCCCAATTGTTTTTGAAAATTAAAAATTGCTAAAAAATGTCTATCAGATTGTAATTTGTAAGCCAGCAGGCAGGTCTGAGATCAAGCTGTTAATTTAATTCCCTGGAGATTTGTCACTTACAACATTTTGTAATGAAATTACCAGTGTATAGATCTTCGGTGCAGGGTGTGGTACAAGAACGTTTTCTAACCGCAGGACATTCAGTCTGATTATTAGGCTCCCTGAGTGATGTTTAATATAACTCTATGTGTTCATTCAGTTTTTCTAGTGCCTTGTAGCTTAAGGGTGTATAAAAGCAGATGAGACATGTCTGTAACAAAGATGAGTTATATTCAGCCTACAGTATAATAGTTTGTCCCATTGGACACAATGTCAACATAACTGTCTACATAACTTGCTATTAAAATAGATAAGTCAGTGTGGACAGGCAAGGGCATCACATAGAGTTATCAAATATACCAATGACAATTTCAAGTATGGCCACATTTAAACAAGACGGATGTGTTGCAGATATATCTGTGACTGTTCTCTAAATCTGAATAGGACTTCTGAAAATCTGTGCATGTGTTACAGAAACAACCCCAGTCAGATATACAGAACAGATTTCAGTGTTCAGATTTCTGCAACATACCGGCCATATGTGGTTCTTAGCCACAAATGATTTTTGTGCACTGAAGCATAATATTCCCCAACTCCCAAATCTTCTTCACTAATTAGTTCAGCCTTTATTTTCTAACCTGAACTGGAATATGATCTGGAAATAGGTCCTAGTCTTGTCATTCTAAGGTTTCTTGAGTGCACTAGACGATGTTATCCTGATGGCACCCACATGAAATTATTCAGAGGGCCCACCTCCTAAGGCCCACTGACTTTCAAGTTATCTCTGTACATGCAGAGTTTAAAAGGACATCTGGTGATTAGTTCTAAAGTTGGCTCCAAGTGATGTTGCCTTCTGCTAGACCTTTGGGGCCCTAAAATATTAGGTGTACCACATTGTGTCAGAGGTCGGATCCACCAGAATATCCTCTGGTACTTTGATTGGCCAGTTTGACCCTGAATCTTTATCCTTGATTTATTCTCCTTCTTTCTTTCTTTTTTTCATTTGCTTTCCTACTCAATTCATTTTTGGTACCATTTATCTGTTCTGCCCAAATATTTTTACCAGTTAATATGATGACTCCTCCTCTTCCAGCCTATAGTCAATGAACCAACCACTCTTGCTGCCAGCAATCATAACTAGGCATGGCAATGGGCTGAATACTGTGGCCAACAGTCCAGCAATCCCAGACAAAAGCTAGACAATGAGGAACATTTATTAGAAAAATTGTGTCAGAATTGTGGTGTAATTTGTACAAAACTAATGCTGTACATGCTTGACAGCACATTTATTATACTATCTCTATGTGGAGGCATACAGCGAGCTTCTTCCTCCTGTATACATATGACATAATTGTGACTTGCTTTATTGAATGCTGTATTGCTAAGGCATTTTATCATAAATATACTTCATCTAGGAGAGAATATATCCCTATTATATTGCCATATGGAGTATTTATTGCCCCATAGTACAAAACCTTAAGGACTCAGTGGGGCACAGCATGGGCTCTGTGTGTATGGCTCCGCTATTCATAGATGGTGGTTATGACAATAATACCTTACAAAGGGATTCACAAATGTTACTATGTCAGTCATACACATTGCATGCCACTTCTGTTATGTAGACAATTCCATTATTTTTCATTATGTTATAACTTTGTCAACACCCAGAATTTAGAAGGACTTCTGAGAAAAGATAAAAAACTTTTAAAAGATGATCTTGATATCTGTGTACTTTCTTGCTTGCATCGTGAATATTTGTAATCTCTTTTGCTTTGGTCTCTAACAACCTCCCCAAACACCATCTCTGCTGTAATTTCAATAAATTGTAACCACCTGTAAAAGCTAATGTGCCGTTTCATTTTCAAGGCCAGACAAGCAAACCACAACTGGCTTCAGTGGAGTTTGCATTCTAAACATGTTTCTGGAAGATGTGCTATCACTCCATGCTCCAGACACAATGAAACAAATGCCTTTTCCATCCTCTCTGCAGCTGCTGTCCGTAAATTCATTCTACTGTAGTCACTTTTAATTTCAAGTCAGCACAACAGAGAAAAAAACAACATAACACTCGTCGGGTTCGGATAAGACCGTCAACCCCCTGCTTTATCAAAGACAGTCTGATGAAACATGCAGCCCTTGGGCATTATATCCCATTTCTTCTTGGTCTGAAGTTAATTTGAGCAGAAGAGCAAGGACCGAAAAACCAAGCAGCCAGAAAAAGTGACTTCCAGCACTTTAGGTCAAATTCTTAAATCTTTAGTCATAAATAAATAAACTATATACTGAACAGTCAAGATGGCCTCCAACTGAAAAGTGCAGTATTAGGAATGTTCTGGGCTTTTTGGAAGTATTAAAACATCAGAACAAAGGGAGTGACATGGATTCTAGGTACAGCTGCTGTTTATGTCTCTTATACTCTGCCTCTTTGCCTCTCCCAAGCATACATATCCAGTTTAAAAGCAAATTCTGGTCTACCATGATCTGTTCTCCTGTGGGACAGTCAGAGACTGCTTGAGAGTGGAAAATGGACAGGAGTCCTAAAATATAGGGGCAACAAAAATACATCAAAAATGCCTATGAAATCTAAAACTATAACATAGAGGCAATTTTTTATGTGTGACAAATTCCATAAGGCACTCTGCCTTTTGCGGCTAAAAACCTGCAAGCAAAAACATATTAAGGAGGTACAGAGCTTTTTTGAGCTTTGAGAATACAGTGTTTTTTCTTTAACTTTTTCATTACTTCATTCTAAGATTTCACTCCACTACCTGCTAGCTTGGTGGCTGCCAACTTACCTGTTTGCAGTTGCTATGCGGCTTTCCCCTATACCATACTGCCACATCATCTTGCGGCTTCTGCTCTAATTCCCGCTTTTTCTATAGGGAGGCGCAGCCACATCTTTCTGGGATTAATCCCACAAGGTTTACCTGGGTTGGGCTTCACCCTACAATCCCCTTCCCCTGTGGGGTTATAAGTCTGCTCCTCCCCATACTCCTCAACATGAATATTGCTTGCTTTGTTTCTGGTTGGGTCTTGTCATCATTTCTTGTGTTTGTCTCTGTCCTATCTTGTGCTGGCCCTGAATCTTGTTTGCTCTGCCTTGCTTGCTTGGTTCTTGTCCTTCTTTTTTATGTTCTGCCTGAGTTCCTTGCTTGTTCCTAGACTGTGTATCTAGTCTAATATTCTGCCTTGCTCCTAGTCCAGGGTCTGGCTCTTCCCTAGTATTGTCTTGATACCATTGTCTTGTCCTGATTTCTCTGTTTTCTAATATTGTCTTGTATACTGCTGTCTTGTCCTTTTTCCTAGTCTTGCCTCATATATCTGAGTTAGTACTTTGGCCTCTCCCAGGCCTTCCTGTCTGTCTTACTCAGTACTTCAGCTTTATGTCAGTCTATCCTCTCTTTCAGTAACTGGCACGTCTCCTGTATCTGTTCCTATTTGCCCTGACCCCTATTTGCCTGGTATTGTTTGTCTTATTTTGGTGCCTTGTCTAGGTGCTTCAAGGCGATTCCACTGTCAGGGACTGCTCTGAAGAAGCACCTGCCAGCCATCAGGTTAAGCCAACCTTACCATGTGCGTCTGCCACCAGCTGTTTTCCATGTGACACAAGAGCTGTAACTTTTTAATTTGTTTTTTTAATCTATTTACCTAGCCCTTTAAAGTCTTGATTTTGTGGGGTGAGTTGTATTTTTATGGCTGTCTTTTGGTGTTCATATAATGGAAAAAAAACGAACAGCAATTCTGCAATTTTTTATTTTTTTATTTTTTTTTGGAGAGGGGGTCGTTTTTTTCCCATATGCTAGTATAAATGAAATGTTAACTTTTTTCTACCAGTTGTTCTGATTACAGTGGTATCCATTTTTCTTTTTTATGTTTTTTTTTGTTTTATTATGCATAGTTAAAAGCTTTAAAAAATTATTTGCAAGCAACAGTATGGCCATTTGTTTAAAAAAATCTACTGTGCTTAAAAACCATGATCATTTTATAGTTTGGGTCATTCTAAACATGGTAGATACCAATTTTGTTTATGTTTTTAGTTAGTTTTTTTCATATTTTTAATAATGTTGTTAAACATTCTTTTTATTTTTTAAGGTATAATTTCTGCTCCTGCCACTGTAGTATCCACTGAATCACTATAAAATATATATTTGTCATAGACAAATATCATGATCGTGGTGGATATATACATCATATGGCATTAAGTGGTCAATACTAATAAGCGATATAATCAATGTCTCTCCACCAGTGTAGTGTGTGCCAAATTCATAAGCACATGGGCACAAGGATTGTTGATAAATTTGCCAAGGTCTCAAAGCCATGCCAGACCCTGAAAATCAATTACAGGAGCTGTCTAGTCTAAGAAAAAATATTTTCTAAACAATATCTTGTCCAAAGTTAGTCCCTTTTGTAATATATTTTTATAACATTTTCTGCAGGCTTCCTGTCTTCTTACATCAGCTGTTTGATGACAGGAAGCACAGTCATTCTAATCCTGCCTCCTAAGGCTTTCACAGTAAGTAGGAAACAGGGGGTGTGCATTGAGACTGAGGTTGGGAGGGATAAAGATAAATGAAGTAGAGTAATAGGTTTTGGTGCTTGTGATTTAAGTAGACAAAGGAAAACAGCTTTCAAACAGGAAATACTGCTGCTCGGTTGCAGAGAAGGGAGACCACATACAGCACTCACAAATTAGCACATAACTGAAAACAGGAAGATGAATAAAGACTTTAAGGCATTTTACCATGGTAGAAAATGATAGCATATCACTACGATCCCTCTGGGACCTACACCCATCTCGGGAACAGGCCCCCGTACTGGTTGCGCTTGTGCATGGCTCACCATTCTGTTCTGGTGGAGTTCTGAGCAGAGCCGAACACACCGCTTGGCTGTACTCTGAATTCCCATAGAACAGAATGGAGAGTAACTGCAAAAGTGCAGCCAGCTCTATGGTCTGCACTGAGACTTTTGGAGACCTGTTTCCGAAATAGGTATGGGTCCCAGAGACCTGAATTATTAGAAAATGATGTCATATCTTAGCGATATGCTATCAGTTTCTAGCATGGTAAAACCCCTTTCAGGAAGTCTTTGGATTTTTTTTTTTTGTCGGATATTTACTTTATTGATTTTTGTTAGTTGTGACAATTCTGTAATAATGTTTTTAAAACTGCAAGGTTTATCACTTCACTCATTGTGATAGTTCTGACCCATTATTATCGCCATTTTTTCCAGCACTTTTATATATATGGTGAAAAGTGTTGCAGGGGCTTGTATTTAACTCATGTAACTATATTAATGTCTTCCCTAATTTTCTTTCATTTGTAGAGTTCTACACCATAAAAGATGTTACATTTTTGTGTAAATTGTTTTCTAATCTTGTATATGTCATTGTGTGTTTTACTTGGCATGAAGTGTAGTTCAGCACTGCTACCCCAGCTGGCAACAACAGTTGAATTGACGTTGACACCTAAGCATGGGTGGGACCTATATCAGGTACACAGATGCCTGTGTGATGTGTGGCATGTACTTGAGGGTATCCACCCATGGTTGGGTTGACAAGCACCCAGCATGGCCTGCTTACTGGAGGGAACTGATCATTTACAATTGCAGTGTGAAGATGGAGGAGGATACTGACAATTAGTACCCTGAGGTTGGGTACCAACAATAAAGGAGTAGATGTTAGAAGCTACTTCTGCAAATGCATGTAGATATATTCTGAGACTGAGTTTGTAATGAAGAGTTTTGTGTCTACAGCGAATGAAAGAGAAATCATGAGAAACTATACTATTGCTAACCATGTATTTTCAAGTTACTATGCCAGTAAATAAAAGCCTGTTAAAACCTCACTCTTGTCTCTTGTTCCTTCCTGACCCCTGTGTGTTACAGACTTATAAAAAAACATATGGATGCTGTGTTTTTTTTATCTTAATACACAGGCAAAAAAAGGCCACTAGAACACCAGGAGGCCTAAACACTGTGCAACAGTGAGACCTCAAGGCTAGTGGAAATGGAAAATTGCAGTTCCATACAATCTCCAAGTTGTATCAAGTATGTAATGAAGTGGCATGCCAGCCGAGGATGCTGATGCTTAAAATGTTCTCTTCGCTACTTCTGTGGCAAACAACACTCAGGTCACATCTCTAACAATGGTTGCACCACCACTGGAATTGTTGCCCTTCTGGTACCTTAGAGTGCATGAGTGCTGGTTCTTGGAAAATAAACGGCCAGTGTGCCACTACTTGCTTCCCTCACCATGTCTGCATGACTTTTTAAATTTAAAGGTACGTTCTCATGGGACATTCTGCCTATTGCCTAAACAAGGTTCCCGTTAGTGAAAAAACAGCAAAGGAATTCTTAGTTTGGGTTCTGTCCGGGCTTGTTATGTAAGGGCTTGTTCACACGACGTTTTTGATCCTTTTTACGGATCCGTTTTCGAGAAGTGAAAAGCGCATCCAGAAAGCGGATCCGAAAAACGCAACAATTGATACTTTATTTGGATCCGTATTGTATGCTTTTCACCTGCGTTTTACGGATCCACTTTCCGGATATGTTTTCTCTCTCTCTCTCTCATCACCTCCTGCGCTCGTCCCATTCATCACCTCCTGTGCCCGTCCCATTCATCACCTCCTGTGCCCGTCCCATTCATCACCTCCTGCGCCCGTCCCATTCATCACCTCCTGCGCCCGTCCCATTCATCACCTCCTGCGCCCGTCCCATTCATCACCTCCTGCGCCTGGCAGGATCAGGCTGTGCTGAGCAGCCCGGCGGCAGGAGGACACGCTCCGCTCGGCTGTGCCGAGCAGCCCGCGGCAGGAGGACACACTCCGCTGGGCTGTGCCGAGCAGCCCGGCAGCAGGAGGACACGCTCCACTCGTCTGTACCGAGCAGCCCGGCGGCAGGAGGACACGGCTGTGCCGGGCGGCAGGAGGACACGCTCCGCTCGGCTGTATCGGGCGGCAGGAGGACATGCTCCGCTCGGCTGTGCCGAGCAGCCCAGCGGCAGAAGGATGCGCTCCGCTAGGTTGTGCCGTGCGGCAGCAGGACACGCTTCGCTCGGCTGTACCGAGCAGCCCGGTGGCAGGAGGACGCGCTCCGCGTGGCTGTGCCGGGCGGCAGGAGGACACGCTCCGCTCGGCTGTGCTGGGCAGCAGGAGGACACCGCTAAGTGAAAATGGACAAATTGTGCCCAATTTTCAATTTCCCCTTCACAGTATCATGTGTCTTACAAGGTCTCTGGTGTGAAAGGGGAGGACACACTCCGCTCGGCTGTGCCGAGCAGCCCGGCGGCAGGAGGACACGCTCCACTCGTCTGTACCGAGCAGCCTGGCGGCAGGAGGACACGGCTGTGCCGGGCGGCAGGAGGACACGCTCCGCTCGGCTGTATCGGGCGGCAGGAGGACATGCTCCGCTCGGCTGTGCCGAGCAGCCCGGCGGCAGAAGGACGCGCTCCGCTAGGTTGTGCCGGGCGGCAGCAGGACACGCTCCGCTCGGCTGTACCGGGCGGCAGGAGGACATGCTCCGCTCGGCTTTGCCGAGCAGCCCGGCGGCAGGAGGGCATGCTCCGCTCGGCTGTGCCGGGCGGCAGGAGGACACGCTCCGCTCGGCTGTGCCGGGCAGCAGGAGGACACCGCTAAGTGAAAATGGACAAATTGTGCCCAATTTTCAATTTCCCCTTCACAGTATCATGTGTCTTACAAGGTCTCTGGTGTGAAAGGGGAGCAGGTGTGTTAAATTTGGTGTTATCCTTCTCACATTTTCTCATACTGGTCACTGGAAGTTCAACATGGCACCTCATGGCAAAGAACTGTATGAGGATCTGAAAAAAGGAATTGTTGCTCCAATGAATATGGCCCAGGCTATAAAAAGATTGGTAGCACCTTAAAAATTAGATGCAGCATGGTGACAAAGACCATACAGCGGTTTAACAAGACAGGTTCCACTCAGAACAGGCCTCGCCATGGTCAACCAAAGAAGTTGAGTGCACATGCTCAGTGTCATATCCAGAGATTGTCTTTTCAAAATAGACATATGAGTGCTGCCACGATTCCTGCAGAAATTAAAGTGGTGTTTGGTCAGCCTGTAAGTGTTCAGACCATAAGCAGCACACTGCATGAAACTGGTCTGCATGGCTGTCATCCCAGAAGGAAGCCTCTTTTAAAGATAATGCACAAAAAAGCCCATAGTTTGCTGAAGGCAAGCAGACCAAGGATATGGATTACTGGTACCATGTCCTGTGGTCAAAGGGGCT